>CABFOQ010000353.1:0-20710 GCA_900660455.1 Gephyroberyx darwinii | reverse complement strand
ACACACACTTTTTTAGATTGGTAGAAATCAGCTGGCACTCCTACTTTGCTTTACAAACCAATGATTTATTTGCAAGGCTTGTTGCTCATATTGTCTGTGAGGTCAGTGGATGGGGGGGGCTTTAAGATCTCAACGACAGTTTACAAGCTTAGCTAGCAAATGTTGGCTAGTTAACGCTAGGCTAGCTGTATATAGCAACTAAAACCACAGAAGCTAAGATCTTAGCTCAAACTAGATACATTAATAAATATGTGGCATGATTGAATAAAATTCTCTAAACAGGTTAAAATGGTCTAAAATGGTTAAATATTTCAATGCAAAAGATAAAGTATAATATTTAAAATGCTGAATTAACATAATTAAAACAATAAATTGATTAAAGTTGTGATTTGTGAGGAAAACAATAAAACAAATAAATGATTTAAGTACAGAGAAAAAAAATAGATAATTTATTTGTATCCATTTAACAATTTTTTCAACACAAATCTAAATGTATTTATTTAAATATCTATATTTAACGCTGGATTATCCTATTTGAGATTGCGACACACAATGGCCGCCATATTTTGTGGATCATATGTTGGCCAGTTTGATTTGATTTGATATAAAATAAGATACAACATTTTTCATTTTCACTATGTACATTTGTGGCTGTGATGATTGAATGATTGTCGTCCAACATAGAACTGTCAGTATGCGCCATGACACATGGAAAACAACATTGAAGGGAATTTCAAAACCTCCATTAAAAGCTTTTTCTTCATAAAAGGCTTAGTGATTGGCTAACTAGGCCGTGTATTCGCTCCTGGCAAGTCTGCACCTCCTGCACAAGGACATCAGATTCCTCTTGGGAGAAGCTTTTCTCTTCCATCACCAAATTGTCAGAGTGCCGTGGTGGAGAGCTCGCTGCTTTTAAGGCCCGGTCACATGTGATTTCACCCAACGATTTATTTTCACCCTTAATCACAAAACATGTCTCAAAGGACTTTACAGAGATGAGCCCATATAGCTAGCCAATGATAAAACACAAAACTAGAATACAGGAAACAGAGGCAGAACACAAAACACAAAATAGTATGTTAAGACAGAAACAAGAACCAACCAACCCATCTAACCTAACCTAACCTAACTAAGAAAATGGAAGAAACCTTGGGTGGGGCAGTTCAAAGAGGGATTCCCCCACCAGGATGGCTGAGTGTGCAATAGGTGCGGGAACAAATAATATAATGTGCAGTAACATGGATAACAATGAGATAGGGAAAAAGAAATCCGGTAGATGGGACTTGGTCAGCCAGGTTTCAAGGCCAGCGCCAACTAATAAAAAGAGAAAGAGAGGGATTTGCTGCAAAACAAAAAAAAACAACTTTGCATATACAGTAACTACTGTCCACTTTAATCATTGTTCATTGAGCCTTTTCATAATAAAAAAAAAATGTGTATACCTTGTAGTTATCCAGCAGTTTCTGTATTTTTATCTTATTATTCATTTGTTCCCTTTTATGAGCTACTCTTACTTAAAAAATGTAGTTGTTACCCTTGTTTCTTAGTACAAAATGTAATTAGCCTCTATGTCCTTCCCTGTATCCTTCAGTGTGTCCTTCTACAGACAGCAGAGTGCCTTACATGTAGCCTGCACAGGGGTGTGTGGTTTGATCAGGCTACTCCTCCCTCTCCGGGGAGTACATGCTGGGTGTCTTGAAGTAGCAAAGGCCTCCTTGGTTAAGAAATATTGACTTGCTCCATATTTCGTTCCAGCTGAGTCAGTATCAATCACATGACGCTCCAATGATAGATAGGCAATCTAACATCAACACTAGGAGGAAAAAAAAAACTTCACTCACTCAATCCTTGACCTTATGGAGCGAGCAGTCAGTTTGGTTAAAAGGTACAGCTATCACATAAAAATGGATTTTTCTTTTGGATCAATTGCAGGAGAAACATTTGAACTAAAAATGGCCATAGAAGGCTGTCACTAATAAAGAATTGTTGTTGTCTCGGATTTTTATTGACTGCAGGCTATTTAGACCAATATATAAGACAATGTTAGCAGATTTCAGTGGCTGTGAAGGAACTGCCTTTGGAATAGGAACCATCTCAGCATGTGTAGAGCCGGAGGAGGGACCAATTACCATCAAACAGTAGCGACTATGCCACTTCTGAGGAGCCACACAGGACACGCAGGAAGTGTGAAACATTTAGGTCATGCAGAGTTCAAACACGCTCACAGCTATAGCTCTACGAGTTGAGAACATCACAGCTGATCCAAGATTCATAATGTACAATGTCACAAAATCATTTTAGCAGAAGAGCAGGGTTTGAATGTCAGGAACATGATTGGAAAATATCCTGTCTGCTAAGAGATCTTGTGGTCTAAACAAGTATAGGCTACAATGCAACGATTGGTTATTTAGGGCATGGAGTTGGAAACTGGTTGGGAGAAAACATTTGGTTGTTTGTTGTTGATTTGAATGTCTCCTATCCCAGTGGTTCTCTTTTGAAGATCTGTAGCACACTGGAGTGAACTGGTGTGGCGTGAGATTTTGTGTCACATGTGCATGTATTGTACAAGTTAGCATGAGATCACACTTCTGTCCTCAAATTGAATTAGGACCCTATGTCACAACGTTCTGTTTTTGCCAACCCCACTTTTATGCTCATACGTGGCTTTAGCTATGTGGAATTAACAATCAGCTGTTTGGTGGGTTGGGATTTGTGTCTTGCACCAAGAAAGTTGAGAACCGCAATTTTAGCAGGGTGACTGTCCCGCTCCAATAGGGTTGCTGCTGTAACAAGGAGCAGCTGTGCTGGGCCACTTGCCAAAACACCATTTCTTAATAAATCCCTTTGAGTACTGCATAGATTAATTAGAGTAGGCAAGGAATACGGCCACCTGTACATTAGAGTGATCTCTTTGATGTCTAACATTTCATTTTAACAGGTGACTTCAGTATTTGCGTGGTCATACATACTGTAAAAGTGCCTAAATGTTGGCCACATATGAGGCTTACAAGGTGAGGGCAGTTCAGCTGGGGGAGGAAAAGAAAAACAAGAAAAATTGCCAGCAAGGTACCGACTCATCCCCCACTCACAGACCGTCCAGAGCACATATTTAGTTGGTGAACCAAATCTAAGTGTGTATTTGTTTTGTCTCTCTTGATATTGATGTTTATATATTAACCATCTCTGCTGCCAATAGACTGTGAAGTGATGAGAATTAATAACAATGTGATGCTAACAGGCATAATTAGAGTCTAGTAACATCAATTTTGAATTAGCCATATCCCACAAGTATCCTGATGTCCCATATGTATGTGTAGCATCAATCTCTTTCATTAAATACCATTTCTATCATGGAGAGGCCAAAGTATTCATAATTTCATGAGCAAAACAGGACTCATGACAGCACATTTTGTCTTATGTCTTCAACCCAAACAAATGTAAACCACAGCTCTCAGGGTTTCATTAACCATTTAAAAATTCAGCTGATAATCCCTTTAATCTGTGGCCAAGGGAACCTTGCATAACTCCTCCAAATAGAAACACTTACCACTAATGATCAAAGCAATGTGCAAATATAAAGTAAATAGCTTATAATGACTTTAAATAGGCCTGCCCATTCATAATACAGTACAATATCAGAAATGACCTTTTGGGATAACAGTATAACTAAATCCTTCCAACTTCAAAGAGAATCCAATGATAAACTGTTTCATGATACATACTGTATGTGCTCTGGGGGCCATTGATGATTTATGCAATAGCCAAACTACTAAGAAAAATTGGCGGACATATAGGACACGTTAGGGAACTGATACTCTTTCTCCAACTCTGTCATTCCTTTTCCCCCAATTTACACTCACGAGTGCAACTCTGGACAGCTGACTGCTGGACTTTCTCTTGCAAGATTCACCACAGTGTGAAGGGCTATAGATAAAATTGTAAGCAGGCAGAAATGCAGTTTGGGTAGCCTGAAGTATTCATGATGTATAGAAACGAGTTAATATGCAGTGTTAAGGAAAATAGGAGCCGTAGAGCACTACTTGACTGCAGTTTCCCAGTGTGACATAATCACACCCAAGAAGCAGCAGCATTTCCTTAATTCATTGTTCTGTCTGTCACACTTTCTTTGTGACAAGCTTAGAAATAAGTATTAAGTATTACATTTATTAGTGGAAATAAGTTTTATCAGCACATTGTATTATTCAGTATCTCATTTCCAGTCTCCAAAACTGCAGTACAGCCATGTGTCAAAAGTCTCATCCTGGATCTAAAAGAATGAAGTGTTCATGATGATAAAACAGATGGTGGCCAAAAGGTCAAAGACACACATGGGGTTCACTGCACAGGGATCAGTCCAATAGGGTAACCCCTGTGTTTCTAGATGCCACCAAAGGCTTTTTCTGAAATCAGCAGGCTACAAAGAAGGACCCCCTACTTCACGTCCTGATCCCATAAAGTCAGACAGCACCAAGTGGATTGACACCCACACCTCATTCATTCAGAGGATCCCTGGAGTCTGTTTGACACTGCACACTCTGGGGACAAACCTGATTGTACGTAGCCAGTAAACTCCTGGCAAAGTCATTTAAAAATTCACATACATTGCATTGGGCATGTAAGAGCCTAACCAGAATGCTGTACAGTAGTCTTACCATGTAACTACAACCAAAGACTATGCATATCAATTCATGTGCTGATTTCTTTGCATTAGAGTTTAAGCATTAACATAGAAACTCCTGCCTTTGATGCTTCATCAGTGTCCCCTGCAACACATTGCAAAGGTTTTTTCTTGCAGCAAATCTCTCTTTCTCTTTTTATTATTCTTGTTTCAGTAACAAAATGCATACAAATATTAAACTGATAAATGTATCTATAATGCGTTAGGACTGAACACAAGAAACAAAAATCTTAAATCAATTAATGTCTTGCCAAACAAGACAGGTGACATAAACTTGTTTTGTTACAGGGTATAGAGTATACCTTAGTTTACATTTTAATGTGATTTCTGGTGTTGTTACAATACTAGTACTGTACATATCAAACTGTATAGTGGGCCAAGTGTGTTGTTACAAGCTTATACTGCAAAATGTGTATGTAGCCTAATCATTTCCCAGCTGCGTCACTAAACCAAAAACAAAGTGCCAAAGCCTAATGTCTGAGCATGTGCAAACTATCTTCCTCTTGATGCAAGTGAAGAGGAGACACATAGGAGCCCTAGAGCCTGACTCTCACCTGTGAATGGATTTTCTCTGATCTACTCTTTACTTAATGAGGTGTCATGTACAGTTTATATAAAAGGTATGACCTTATTAAACTGTGAGTGAAAGGGCAAAGCAATAGCTGGGGAAAGATAAATGGCAAGGCTGTATGGGGACTTGCTCAGCCGATAACATCCATGGGGCAAGAAGCCTTCACTCAGATTGTTCAGAGATGTAATTAATGACATTATCAAAATTATATTCATGTAAAACTGATACATTTTATTTAGGCTGTTTGTAAAACAAATAAATTTATCAGAAAAGTTCTCAATTTTCAATCAAGCGTAAATATACAGCGATGAGGTTTTCAAACAACAGATTTACACTGCAATCAGTTACTAGAAAAACAGAAACAGAAAAATTCAAATTGACAAAATTAAATTTTACATTTTGAAGAGCGACTGGGTTAATGGCCAGATCATGATACATACTCCAAAGCAAAAAAATGGCTGTGGCATGGAGCCACGATCTGAGCTAGAACATTATTGCAAATATACTGTAAGTTTCAATACAATACAAAGGGTAATGGACCATTTCCCGAAGAGCCGGAGTGCTCTTTAAATCAAAACCCTTACCTGAGACTGCTCCAAGCTTTCTAAAGCCTATTCTTGTTATTATTTTCCCTTAACTTGATTTCTGACAGCCAATTCAATTAGTTTGGATATGTGTGGGTGTAAAAAAGGCAACATGACAAACTCAGAAGATGGATGGCAACCTTTGCTTCACCATTAAAATTGCAATTGTGTCGTATTGAAGCTCAATCCATCGGAGTATTAGCAGCAGCAGCAAAAAACCCCACAAATGTCTACTGCAATGCCAGACAGGGGCATTGCTAATCACCTACTGCACTTCAGTTTTGTTCTTGTAAATGATCTGCATGCTTTATAAGTTTTCATTTTGGGCTGAGTAGATGAGATGGTATTTGGTACATCCACCATTCTTAACTAAAAGTTTGTCCAACAAAAAAATTAAAAACGTTTTATTTTGATAGAGGTTTTGTTTTCGGAAGTTAAGGCGTGGTGACTCATCGGCCACCTGACCTTAATGGCAGTCTGTGGGGACGTGCTGTCTGGCCGAGCCCCTGTCGGCGTCATCGGGTGCCGAGGAGGAGCTGACCTGTTGGTAGATGAAGGAGTAGAGGCTGACGTCAGGGCGCCGACTGAGGCAGCTCTTACACACCGAGCTGTAGTACTGCCCCAGGAGATCATACACCTCCCCTGTGACGGAAACCAGGAGAACGTGTAAGCTGGCCATTCTACACAGCAGACTAATCCCACAGCAATGGAAAAAGCTCTTTTTCCAGTGTCACAAGTCATTTGAAATCCTAATTAAGCATCCAATCATGGGATCACATCCTTTGGAACATGATCCCGCTACAGAAAAAAAAAATGCATGCACAGTTTCATATAAACAAGAAGCTGGACCGGGGGTAGGCGGAGAGGTTGTTTGCCTTACCGACACTGACGTCCCTCTTAGTGAGGAAAGAGTGCATGTTGTGGACATCTGTCATGAGCTGGCTGTCACCAAAGGTGAAATAGGCCACATCTCGACCCGCCTCGGCAGCTGCCAGCATCTGCAGCAGAGCTGGAGGAGTAGAAGCCGTAAGTGTGTTAAACCTCTCCAGTGTCACAAGTCTTCACATTCATCCAAACAGAAAATAAACTACATGTACAACCCAATCATGGATAGAAAAACACATAATGGCTTTTAAGAGGGTTTTTTTAATAATTTGAAAATACAAGGTGAAGAAAAAACAAAACTCCAAAGTCTCCAAAGTTCCATTCACACACTGTCCCTTTCTCACGAGTAGAAATGTAGCAAAGACTGAGAAAGACCACTTCAGGGAGTTTGTAAAAGGTAAATAATCCAGGGGATAGGTCTCACCTCCGCTGAGAACTCTAGATTAGTCACCGAGTTGCAAAGAGATGCTAGGTCTGGCCCTGGAGAGTTGTGAATATTTAAAGAGGTTGGAAATAAGTCTGCTGATTAATGAAGGCTGGGACAGCGGCGCGGTAACGAGCAAGGCTGAATCAACAGCTGCACACCGGGGCTAAGCTGAATAATTCTACACTTCGGCAGTTTCTCTCCCCTTCTTTGTGTCATCATCTTTCTTCAAAAAATTCTCAGACAATTAAAAATAGGTGGCTATGTGGGGCCGCAGAAGGTAAACAGAGGTGAACAGCGTCTGCATTAAGAGCCACTTCCCCAGAGGCATGTCATTAAGCAGACAGCGGGTGATTCTGCCAATGAAGGGCTCTAACTTACTACTGCTAATTAACAAATATGCATGGATGTGGTTTGCAAGCGCTGCAGCTCCAGGTCAGGTAGAAAGTGACAATAGTGCAGGGAAGAAAGCTGAGGAAAACTCACTTCAGCAATTTGAGGTGCTACTGTGGACGGCTAGCGTAATCTCTCCTGAACCTCCCTGCTCACTGACAGTGATACAGGGCTCTGACAGGGCCCTGTAACAGATTGATGGACTAGGGCAGGCGATCAATTTCACTATTAATGAAAAATATTAACTTTGTCAGTTGATCAATAAGAGGAAGGCAGACGAATAGGCCGTAAGTAAATGAACGCATTCCCCAGAAGACTAATGGATGGCCACACTGATCTGTTGGAGGCTTTCAATCTGAAATCCACTCTTACATCCAGCAGCAGAGTTAGACTGATCTACTGCACCAACACATAGTGAGAGCAGATTTCTCCTCAAGCCCCATTGAGGGTCTCTGAACCTTAGACTTACCTTTAAGACGCGTGTCACCTCCAAAAACCCCACAGCCCCAGTTTCCTGTAGCCACCGCCGAGAGAGCTTGGCTTCTTTCTTCAGGGCGAGCGAAGCCGCAGTAGGCCTAAATAGAGAGAGAGAGAAAGAAAGAGCAAATAAGAAAGAAATGCAAATGCAAAGAAAAACTCAATTCCATACAGGGAAAACGGGCTTGGTAGGTAGACTAGGTACTCTGAAACATCCACCAACACTAAACCATTCTCCAACCCAAGTTTCAGCCTTGGTTTAAGTTTGTTTATTGTTTGTCTTCTCAGGCTTGATTATCAGACAAAATAGCAGGTAAATAGCAGCCAACTTGGAAGTTCCAGATGTTGAACTTTCCCACAAGCATACAAACAATTATAAGCAGCATAACAGGTAGGCTAAAAAACAAAAATCATGTCATTGCAGAAATCCCAGATCCAGATCATCACCACCATCTAAACAACTGATGGTAGGCAAAGCCACAAGCAGCTCTGATGTGCCTCGGGCCTTGGGATCACCGTACTGTTCCAGATCACTGGTATGTTTTCATAATAACGAGGCGCACACCCCCATACACATTGCCAAATGCAATATATAACCCAACAAACTAATTCCATTTGCCTGCAGGCTAGTGCTTGCCACATTATTCAATGCATGCACACATAAAAAGGTTTGGGAGATCCGGCTGGCCTGGCTAAACATACATTTTTAACATCATGTCATTTAGCAACTTCACACCTAAAAGCTAGAGCTCATTGCCATTGGAGTTAAATTGGTGTTGGCTTTACATATAATAATTGCCTATTACCTATGTAAAGCATGTGCATGAACAATTGCTTTCAACATGGAAAACATGTCAGGTGGGTTGTTCTTCACAACAAAAATCAGTTCATGTAGAAGAAATTAAATGAAGGTTTCAAAAGGGCACTGGACATTAATTTTCGCCTAGGAAATGAAGCAAATAGCGAAAATAAATTGTAAGTACCCATCCTCCCTCTGACCAGTCATAATTTTTTCTTGTGAAAGGGCAGATATGACAGTTAGCTAAACAATCCTCGAAACAGGATTGATCTCCATGTTGGTGCATTCTTCACACCCCTGTCAGAGCTGTCAAACTACTCCATGCTTTCTGAAGACAGACTTGACAATATCAACGTCTTGATTTTCTATTATGAATGTCTATCTCTGCCTGGGAGTAATATTATAGGAATATTGCAAGATCTTTGGTGTAACTGTAATAGTGATGATGAATTTGAGGTCATCAAATCAATCAATCAATCAAATATGATATTGCATTGTTCTGGATCACGTCTTAAGGTATAACATCTGACATAAACCTTATAACACTGAAGAGACATATGACTACAGAAGATCAAAGTGCAACATCAAAGAGCAGTAGACTGCCCCCCACACTTCCACTGGCATAAATAATACAAACTGTTCATATTTTTGTCTACAAGCCACCACACAGGCACTAAAATGGGTTTTGCATTAACCTGATATTATTTCGAACAAAGCCAGTCAGTGGAACACAGAAAGAGTAAACACAGTGAAAGAAAAGAGAAAGAAGAGAGAAAGAAAGCAAGAAAGCAAACAGGGAAACAAGTGAGAAATAAAGAAAGAACAGAAAAAGGAGCAACCTTGTTGAGTTCCCTGTTGATTCTGGTTGGGTGAAACTGTTCAAGAAAGCTCCTGAACTGCAGTGCATCAATGGCCACAATCTCCGTGCATTTTCTCTGCCAGCCATCTCTGAAATGAATGAAAGGAAGACAGGTTTTGCATTATTTGATCTGCAGCAAAAAAAACGTCAGAATTTATTTACCTCAAATTAAGGAAAGGGAACAAATGCTGTTTTGTTACCCAATTGTACACCTTTGGCTAAATTTAAAGGATGGCAGGGTGGCCTAGTATTTAGGGAAACCCATAACAGAAAAATGCAAATATATAGAGGTTTTCTTTTTAGAATAGTATACTTTGGATTGAGCAAAAAAGACAAAACAAAAAAATAACACATTTAATATATAGCTAGAGAGAATGGAGATGCCACTAGTAAATATTTATTACATTTATCCACTTTTCTTTAAACTGAAGGTCATTAAAGCATCTACACACAATAAATACCTTGGCATTGTGTCCTGGTGGCTGCCACTCCACTTGTAGGTCTGTGCATACCCTGTGTATTTACTGTACTGTTGTGTACCTGGTAATCACACAAAAAGGACACACCACCAGTGGAAATTAAGTTAACATATTAAAAACTAAAATTTAAGTGGAAAGAAAATCTAAAACGTGAGGGTAAAAACAGAAACACATGAGAAGTTTAAGACATTTCCTCTTCTTTTTTCATCTGGTAAATGATTTTTCGGCCAGCAGGTAGGTGACAAAGAATTTGATAGTTAGCTCTCTGGTAGCAACCATATAAACATCCACAGTTTATGCTGACTGTGGTAATGCTGAATGAATGAACGCCATATGGGCAATTGCAAAAGACAGGGTTACACCTATGGCTGCCACTGGCATTAGCGGTGGATAAATTATGCTAAATGATTGTGTGAAAATGACCAGAAAACCAAAACACGTGTATCCCAGTTTCACCTGGCTATTAAAGTCACAAGTAAACGGCATTTAAACAGGCAAAAAAACAGGAATTATGTTAGTATAGTATATTAGTCTTTGAAGAAAAGTTGCATAGGAACCTGTTGATTGAAAATGAAAGGTAACAAATTATGAAAACAACAACTACAGTTTTCAGGGTCTCTGTAGAAATGATGCCTGATGTGTGCTGATGAAAAAGGAGCAGCTGTCTCCTGACAAGAGGAAGGTCAAGTTATTACCCCCCCTCGAAAAGATGTGAGAGGCAGCAACCGAGCTGCAGCCCACAAGGGAACACTCAACACTCTTAAAGAGGGGGTGGAGGTTGGGGAGGCAACAGCACAGTCAAACAAATGACGCCACAAATTAACTTCCCCTTCATTAGCACTCATTAGTACCTGGCTGTTGAGACCCTTCATGCTGCTGGCTAAATAAACAAGCTGATTAGTAGCGGGGCCTTGGTCAGTGGGTATTAGGAGGTGCTCTCCTGTGGGCGGGAATCTCTAGAGCACACTCCACCTGACAGACAGGTCACTAATAATCAGCTCGCCTTTGTTTTCTTTTTACTGTCTCAGTAAGACACTGACGTACCCATTCTAGTACCCAAAATCGCTGAGCAAAGAGCCAAACAGACTGTAATTATGATATATGTATATATATATATGTGTATGTGTATATATATATATATATATATACATACACACACACACGCACGCACGCACGCATGCACACACACACACACACACACAAGTTCAACAATCTGGTTTTCACTGTACATACTATTGAGACATACTGCATGGATTTAAAGGAAACATTTGAAAGAATCACTCAAGGAAACCGCTGATGTGCATTAGATGACATCATGGCTATCAAGTAAATTACATATAACTGTTATCTATGTTTTATGATTTAAGATGTAGAGAGACTTGAAATCATCTCTTCGCTTGACTTTGGACTAATCATTAGGAATTTCTACTTCACTTTAATACTGAGGGGCCAATTTCCCTTTCAGGCTAATGGATTTTAATGTGCATACTTCACCCTAACGTGTACAATAAAGCACAAGCTATAGGCAATATATGGATATTGTCACATATAGTCACTAAAAGCTTGGAGGATGGGCCTTGGAGTTATTCGTAGCACAGATGTCTGATAACTTGCACCCTCTTAGTATCTGCTGGAAATGTAACTATTATAAACTCCTGGTTTATATACACCTGACCATCAGCAGTGGTCATTTACACATGAATGGAATAACCTTCAGGAAAAAATGTGAATTTTAGTTATATTTTTATTTTTAGAAATTATTTCTAATCATAGACAGATCATTTGTTCCCATGGAAAGACATGTCTGCCCATTAGAAATATTTTTAACAACAAATGAGTTCCATAAAAACTTATAAGCATAATTCACATATTTTCTGAAGGTTCTTCAATTCATGTGTAAATATGCCAAATCATAGGACGCCTCATATTTGTGGAGGAAAAGGTCTGAGGCGCATCTCATTGTCATATAAAGGCAAAACCAGGCGAGTGGAAAAAGAGTTCCCATGATATATTATTGTCAAGGTCTGAATATGAGTAAACCATGAGATAAACCATGTTTCTCACCGTAAAAAATAACATTCATAGTTGTCTGCTATAAAGTCACTGTCAAGAAAAATAACATAAAATAAAAAAGTTCAATGAAACAATCCACTGTGTAAGACTAACATGTTTATATGTCAGCTATGTGCAAACTGCAAACATACAGGACCACCATCCAACCCCTTGAAACTATAGACAAAGGCGGATTTTTTGCAGAGTAGGGGGAATGTTCTCCAGACTATCTCCTGCTTGCCTGCAGCTTGCGTCACGTTTCCTAGTCAGGATTGCCATCGATGAATCATCTGCTTTCCCCTTGATCCTATTTATACTTTTGACCGCCCCGATGGCAGCCAGAGATGTAGCAATCAAGGAAAATTCAATTAAGCCTGAGCACTTTTGCAAATTTCAGTAGAGAGGTAAGATCCATTAGCCCCATTACTGTATGCCGCCAAAACGTATCACAGAGCAATATGATTTACCACGCGGCCACAATACAGCAAGGCTCGGACTTTTAAAATGGGGGGACAACAAATACGGGCAGGGTTTAATAAAGATGATGGAATGGAAGAGTCCATTAGAGGAGCAGGTCTTGGGCAGGTCTTTCCGCTATAATTAATTCTGGGCCACAGTAATAAAGTTAAGTGGCGTAAGTGGAGGAGAGAGAGCTGGCCAGCGAGAAGTCTGAAGGTGACTCCACCAAGTGAGGTTCCCTGACATAGCAGTATGAATGCCGAGTGGGAGGGTGGAGCTCCTGGTGCCTCACTTCCTGTTCAGAGCATTCCCAACATCCTGTGCAATATCTAATGACCTTCAGCATAGATCCAACACACTGCAGGCATATGAATGTACTGTTTTCAATACTTCATTTTGTTAATTAAATAAATTGAATAAAATGTTTATATATATGATTTTCATGCCAATTATTTTATCTTTCTACATGCTTAAGTGCAATTGACATGACCCCCTTATCAAGGGCCCAAATATATATCTGCTCCACTGTTTAGTAACTCAGTTGTAAAATCTAAACAGACCTGGTCTGGACGGCCACGGTGCCTGTTTTGAAAGAGACAGGACAGAAACTGACAGGCGCTATTAACCTCCTGGGATGAGTCCTCAAGTCCAAGTCCTGTTACTGGGTCTACTCCCCCCACTTTGTTTGTCACAACCACTCTATACTTAAGTACAGTGAGAAGTAGTTACTCAACAGAAAAACCCAACAGAGCAATCAAGAGAGCCCCAATTTCCAACTCCCAAGCTACTGATGGGGCTCTCCTCTGTTGCCAATCAAAGGGGAGAATATGGCAGGAAAAGATAGGGTGAACACAAGGTGATTGCAACAACCATCCTTACACCTCTTGCTGTGCCAGGATGGGGTAAATTGAAAGGGTCTGCTATGTGTGCTCCCTCCTGTGTGTGTTTTTGACTGAATGTCTCCTCTATGTTTCCTCTGTCAAATTTTCAGTCAAGTGTCAGAAGAGTTATTGATCTGACTTGGATCACAGCATTGAAACATGTCACATGATGAATAGAGTTGTTTCAGTGAGTGGTGGAGGTCGATTTTGATGGCTGACCTGTGATGATCAGACACTCGTCGTGGCCCAGGGCTTCGGTAAAAAGGCGGGAAACAATGAGCTCGGGGTTGATCAGAAAGCGGATTTCCTCTTGGACCAGACCGGAACCGGTGACACCTCCTCCCACAAACTGGTTGGCGAAATCCACCTGCACATAAAAACTGATGAGTAACAGTCAATAGAAGACTATCACAAGTAGAGTGAGGGTTATGGATCCATTAGGGACATTGCTCTACTTTAATATACCATATACCATTATATCTACCTAATAAATTGTTTAGTCATAAGTACATTTTCTAAGCTTGTTAGACAACGCCTGGAAAACAGCATTGAATCTCAGTAAAAGTGACTGAAAAAAACAGACACATTTTCTTTGACTCTATGTAGTGCCCTAAATTTGGACACCGAGAAGAGGAAAACACGTCATGAAAGGGTCTAAGCCCTTATTCTCCATTTTTGACAGTACACCTGACAAGTTGAATGGGATGGTGGCCTGAGGTCCTAGTGTTACTCAGACATCTGTCCCCCATGCCAAAATGAGCTCTGCCCAGGAGCAGCAGGTAAGTGTGCAGCTGCCAGTAGAACAGTCCAAAGTAAACATTTCCCCCCAGTTGTGACATGCTGCTAAAGTGATTACCAATTGATGGTCTGTGATATCCTTCACTACTTGTGTGCTTTCAGTTCAGCTCTATAGGAGACACTCATTTAGTTGTTTGTTTTTGTTTGTTTCAAACCATTCAAAGAAAACAAGTATAATTTCAGCTCAGACACAGACATGAAACAGATTGTTTTGCTCTGAAAGCAGCTATGTGGAACGTATAATCTTCCATTTTCAGGACTGACAGTTGTGGCTCATTGGCCCGCAGACAGCCCAGGCCAACCCCCGTCCTAACCCTGGCAAGATGCTGGGAAGCGGCGAGCGGCAGTCTGATAGCTGATCTCCCTGAACTGGTCACTCAACTCTGGGACAGTCAGCCAGCCTCCTACGTCTGCTTTGACAGGCTGTCAGCACCCCCCACCTCACCAGAGCATCCATCAATCCTGCCTGCAGCGTGCCCCGGAGCTGGTCATGTGTGCACATCAGCTGTCAGCTTGTGGCAACTGGAGGCAAACAAAAGGTGAAAGGGAGAGGGGGCCATCCTGACAGTGTAAAGGAAGCATGGCCGACGCAGAGAGCAGAGGAGGCTCAGAGGCCTCGACCCCAGTCCCAGCACACAGTCCCACCGACGTGTCACCCGCTCCCTCAAAGGCCTTTTCAGCAGTAGTAAGCATTCTGGGTGAAAGACTCCAGAGTTTGGTGGCTCAGTGACTGACTACAGCAGGGGGAACAGAGGCAGGGAAACCTAGTATAACAAGGAGTAACCAGCATCTATTTCTGAAGTACACGATCACGCTCCCTTTCTGTGAATGCTATTATATATTTCTACATCTCCACGTGGTCTTACCTGAAGCATTCCATAGCCATCGTCCTCAATGGTCCCTTCACATGTAATGTGGAGCTTTGTGAGCTGAGACTGTGAGCTAAAACATAAAGAATGAATTAGTTATTGACTATGGTTAAAACAATAGATCTTTGTCTTGCTAACGTAACTATTGGTTCTGATGGACTGCAGAGACTTTCTGCAGAAACAAGGAAGATAACAGAATACTTTCTTGATCACATTATCAAAATGCTGCACCTTTTCCAACTTGGAGGTCTATCCAAGCTTTTTCGTGTGAATGTTACAAGTCCAGTGGGCTCTGAAAGGCAAAGCGGAAAAAAAGACACAATCTCAATATTGTAACTTATTTTGTAACAATAAGGATGCATTACTAAAGACGCTAAAGATTTTAGAGTGGAATTTTAAAATGGAGGTGAACACCTACTTTGCTCAGTGATGCTTTTGAAATAGCACATCAGGGTTTTGAGCTTCTCAATCTTCTTTGGAGAGGCCCCCTCAAACAGCCTACAGGCAGAAAGGGAATGATACGTTTAATTCAGCCGTTGTTGATATTAGATTACATACTATGTTACTCTTGCCAAAATAAAAAGCATTACTTATTTAGCAAGGGGTTGGGTGTGACATCACAGCCGACCTGCCACCTCTTATTAAAGAAGCTACAGCCAAGACCAGAAAAAATGACACTCTGTGTAACCAGGCCTCAACTTTGGCCATGTGAGTTCAGTCATGCTTTAACTTTTGATATGAATTAGTTCATCTCTCACTCAGCTTCCCTTTCAGTCACTGCCCGATTATGTAGGAGCTCCTCTCCTCCGCTGTTACAACAATAGAGTTGCCCCAGGCCTGCCATCACAAAGTCACACTCATGTGCCACTTCACAGAACTCACACAAAAAGGAACAGAGAGGGAAACAGGGCTCCGTCCTTAGGGATACATTAAGAAGCCCTATGTCCCTTTTAAGCAGCAGTCCTCAGGAGGCAAAATGTCATTCCCCTGAAAACGCACACGCACAAAAGCTGCTAGCAATGAGGTGCAGTGTGGGGAGGTGAATGCCCTCCCAGCATTAAAGCCACCACCGAGCCAACTCTAAAGAACTCCACTGCCTGCCCCACATGTCATAACAATCAGGGAGAAATTTCATGTGAGCAAAATGAAATAATGACAATGGCTTGATGTACTGAGAGCCCTTCAGGGGCAGGGAAACTAATTCATCTATGTCGACTCCTGCTTCCATTTCTCTTTTCTGTCAGTGTGGCCGGTAGAAACAATCTTGCGTCATGTAGTCCTGCAGGCAACCTGTCTTTGACACGAGCTAGCCATTGGTGAGAGTATTCTTTTAGTAATGGAGGACAATATGGTCTTTGGGGAAAATAAAATTAATACATAATTATATAATACCAATATATCCATCACAGAAGTGCGAGTTATGAGAGAGTTATGATGTAACACAGGAAGGGGCATTAGCCAACTATGCTATATATAGCAAAGCAGGGTTATTCATCATCAGAATGAAGAAGAAATAATATTAATAAAATAAAAAAGTAAGAAATAATACAAAATTGTAATATAGAACTTTGTCTGAGTTAAACACACAGTAAAAGTTATGGCTAATGAAACACAGGACCACATTTCAAACAGCAAACTTTAAAACAAATGATGAATCCATACAAGATAAAATTGAGCTTGGATCCCACAACTGTGGTCCAATTCTAAAAAGAAAATGAAAGCACAATATTCTAAAGCATTTACTCCCTGACACACACCAAATGGATGATTTAGGACACAATCCATAGACACATTAAAACTACAACATTACTTTTCTTTTCAATCACAGTAAAGCCTAAATGTGAATGAAATACTGATGGTCAAGACCGTTGTTACAGTGTTTCTGCAAAACAGCCAATGGCCTTCGCTATTATCAGCGCAGCCATATGAGTCAATGTTAATCCAATTCCCTCCTCCATTTAGATAATTACACTGTGATGCAGACAGAGATGGGGGACGCATCTGAGTAGTGATCTGTCAAAGCAAGACCACTGATCCTGTTGCCTCTAAGGAATTACCAAGGGGGGGATCTGCACAATAAAAGCTTTGCAAAACAAATCCCGATCTTCTGATTTGATTTGAAAAAGTGATCTTCCCATTTGTCATATTTGATCTTTTTGAAGGAAAAGGTTTGGCCGGCATTATCTTTCTAATGAAGGATTGATCATTCTCACACAAGTAGAAATTATGAAAGGATGAAAAAGATCCCATGTCATGTATTGTATAGGTAAATCTGACAATTGCTAGAGTAAGACAGAATGACCAACAGTAGTGTCCCTATCCACAAAGGTCAATGAATCAATGTGAAATGTCCAGGAGAGGTATGAAATGTGAAGAGCAGGGCTGCTAAACAGGCAGATCAGAGTTAAAGCAACTGTTTGTCAATTTATCATCAACCTAATTGATTTCCTTTGGTATGGACCCAGTGAAGTACTGTGAACCTCCTGCCTCTGGAATCACAGTTGGGTTGAATCCCACCCAAACCTTCTCTTCTGTGTTTTCCTACTCTATGATTCCTACTATAACAGTAAACACTGATATAATAGGAATATCTAACAATTAAAGTGGAAAGCTCAGTCTCCTTTCAAAACTTCATACAAATTAAAATGGATATAATGAAATGTACCTAAGCCTTTGGCTCTTTTCCCCAATAAGCTACATATAGTACATAGGAAACTCACTGTGACAAGAAGCAGAATGCATAGCTCCGCTTAATAACTCAATCTGTAAACAATAATGCAGTAACTCTAAAACCAAACATTGTCTTAGGCTGGTTCTGGTTGGTACAGACGTCTGCACTGTTCTCAATAATGTGATTACACAATGAAATAGCTCACAGTGGCTCTTAAACATGTTCAATTGAATTGTAACTCATCTGCTCTACGTCTGTTTTTTTGTGAGAGATAATACATTTCAGACCATTGTGTAATTGAGAAAGTCAGACTGATCAATATTGTTATTCTCTATGCAACACAGTAATCGTTTATGGCCCGTCGCATAACTCACTGTGTAGGTATTAAATCCAACTACATTTCAACGTCAGCTGAATAAAAGACCAGGAAGCAGGTCAGAGTAAAATGATTAGTGAGGGAAGCATGTACAGTTCCCACAGTACCTGAAGAAGTTGATGTCTGGGTAGTTTGAGTACTCAGTCTTCCTGGAGTTGCGTCGGGGGAAGGTGCAGAAGAAGGCGTTGGCAAGGAGGCATGCCACCTGCTCCTGAGACATGGTGATGGAGTGGTTCATCCCTCGCTTAAGGAGTGGTATCGGCTATAGGGGGAACGGAGGTATAACTGAGGAAGGTCAAAATAATTTGTTTCATCAATTTGCTAAACAAGGCCCTGAATTATGTTGCATGAATGGACTAATTTAGCACCACTCCAGGCTTCTCTGAATCAGACATCATAATTAAAATCAAGGTGCAATCACATGTGATCCATACTCCTCCTAAAGCTATGGGTTTAAAACTGAACGCTGTGTTGGGATAAGCAATTCTGTGATAAGTCGTTGCACAAAGGCTATAGAATAGCAGGGGAAATCTCTTGGGTGCATGGCAATAACATTTCAGTATTCTATCAAGCTTTTTACAAATTACCATTTGGGAAGGACACTAACATAAATACTGTACTCTGTGCTGCTGGTAATACTCCCTTGAAGTTCTCCATTACTGACCAATACAATACATAATCCAGTTAGCAAGCTCGTCAATTTTGTAGATGGCAGTGGAGGAGCAATGTGGGAAACCCATTCCCTTTGCTCTAGTCTCTGGATCTCCACCTCAAAGACAGGCCATAGATTCCAATAGGCTCGTGGAGTAGAAGTGGCATTTAAGTCGATAGCTGCTCATTTTTCTGTCTCATTATTACAAAGTTGGTTCAGACCCAGGGGCAGAAATCAACTCTTGTGTTGTAGCATGAACTACAACTTTCTGTTCCACTCTAGTGCAGACTGTTGTTCAACGTGATGGGCTAGAACACTAAAATTACCATGCCTCAACACTGTTTTAAAAGCACCATCCTGCTGGCTTGGGTAAATTTGTTACACGTGTGCCCCACTTAGAGTTTGAGTCTTGAAATTAATCAAGCTGGGGACAAGCTTTAACACAAAGAGGAGTAAAATTAACTGACAGATGATTGGCTGCTTGGCCGACTGATTACCCAAACCTTCGGAATGAGACTGTTCCTGCTGCAGACGTGCATCGCCCTTCATCATCCACAGGCCAAAGCACCAGATGACCAGGGCGATAAAACATCTGATAAGTGACCGTCAACAGCTAGCTGCCTTGACCTCACCAATGTTTTACTGACATTTCTTAAGATTATGTGTCATGTCATGACCTTTGGGGTCAAGCTGTTGTGGTGATCTACTACATTGCAGAGCGGTTGTCCATTGGTTAGTGATGACTGTTACCTTGGTACACAGCTCAGATGCTCTCAGTGCTAATTGCACAATGTCTGGCAGCACGGAACCAAACAGATGTTGTGAAGCATCAGGCTCCAGGACCTTGGAGAGAGGACGAGATCATGTTTATGTTTATTTTTCAGCAGAAAGCTCAGCTGTGACAATAATAGCTGTTTGGGCTGATTAGTTAAGACAGAAAACACAATCAAACTGAACAGCTCTGATCCATATCAAAATGTCTGACTACATGTGCAATTTTAGAATGGGATGTTAAATAAAGTGTAGCAAAGACATAACATCAAAAAAACAATACATCCTATTGTCATATTAATCATAGCCTATAAAAACTCACACTCTGAAGATGCAAACTCCTGAAGCGAGCAATTTAAATGAAGCTGCCCAAGATCATTTCCTATATATGCGTGTACAACTGCTAGTGATCGAAACAGTATGCAGTTGCCTCATCTGGAAGATGTCACCATGTATTGATAAAAAGACTTTTGGCCTTATCTAGACAGTTCATCCATGATAATATCCAAATGTTACATAGCACCCATCCATGACTCCACCCATCTCCTCCAAGTGCAGTCGCTTACAAAAGACAATATATACTACCCTTATTTACAACCGTATTTGGCTACCAAATGTCAGGATGATCAATCGCGGGGAAATTTCATCAAGGTTACACGGCCATGCCAGCTGATTAAACAGGCTTCTTGGAAGAGATGCAAATGACCACGCGTGAGAGATAGATAGGACAGTGTGTTCCCTGGACGAGGAGCCTTGACTGGCGATTTTGCCGAGGACATTTATATTATGGCAAAGGAGGCCTGACTAAACACTGTCATAAGTAATGACCTGGTTGACATCATAAACCGTTCCTATGGGTGTAATGAATGAAGGTGGCTGACAGGCTGAGATGGTGGATATAGCTGAGGTAGCATGGCTCTGGCTCTTTAAATCAGCAGAAGACAGTGCATCAAATCAACTGAACTAACACTGTGTATGACTTGAAACAGGTCTATACATCATACATCACACCAAACTGACAAATTAATCAAG
>CABFOQ010000352.1:0-14303 GCA_900660455.1 Gephyroberyx darwinii | reverse complement strand
CGACTCAGCTCGCAGCAGCCCCCAGGAAAAGCTGGATTACCATGGGAACAACTCCCTTCCCGGTCCCAGGTCAAGAGCCAATCTGGCGGTCTACACAGGTGACCGGACGGCTGAGGCGGCACCCGTTAGCGGGGCAGGGATGACCACAGAGAGGTCCGTGAGCCGGGATGGAGTGCGAGTTTTTGGAAGAGAGGGCCGGGAGGAGAGGGCATTTCAGTGCGACCACTGTCGGGTGCTGTTCCTGGACCACGTCATGTACACCATCCACATGGGCTGCCACGGTTACAGAGATCCACTGGAGTGCAACATCTGTGGTCACCGCAGTAAAGACCGATATGAGTTCTCCTCTCACATAGTCCGTGGTGAGCACACCTTCCAGTAAGAGAGGATGAATAGGAAGAAAGAGAATGACATGGGAAAGGAGCCACAGTCTCATACTTATCCCCAGACCTCCAGGAATACATAGTTGGATGGTTGGAACAGCAAAAGACAAGTGTAGCACAATCAATGACTTCTTTTTACGCTACTTGTTATGATTCTGAACAATTATATGAAGGTATGGGCCAAAGACACATTTTGTATGTGTTTAATTGAGATGTTTGGAAAGGAAGGAATTCAAGTTTATTTCTCATAATATTCTGTAATTGTATAACTGAGCAGCTATCAGACTACTTTGAGTAGTTCCTCATTTTAGTCTTGTTTGACAATGTCTCCTCTTAGCACTGTCCTTGTCCCTTGACCATCCTTTTTAAGGACTAGGGCAGGGTGGGATTTTGGACTTGAATTGAAAACCATGAGATCAACCCATCAAAATGTTTATTCAGTACACATAGTGGTGAATAAATGTTTTAACTCTTATGAATTCACTGGTTATGAATCCATAAGAATATAAGTAAAGCAGGTATTTCTCCTAGTACAGCCACTGCATTGGATTAAATACAATTTAGTTTCGACATGAACTAGATAATGATGATTTACAACAGAACTAAAGTAAATGAAGTATTCAAGCAGTTAAAGTAAATTGATAAAGTAAATCTAATATTATATCATTGACCATTTATGAATTCAATAGCTGTATGTTAGATATTCAATCTATTATGTTTGGCATGTTGAGTGTATTGAAACTGTTTTTAACACTTCATATGGACCTAGTTTACCCTGCTGAAACCAAGGCGTGCTATTTAGGTAAACTAGCTTGGTGGCAGTGGCATGTTGCACGTGCTTCATGCAGCTCAGTTACAACACTTGATGTTACGGCTCACACTCACACATTGATTTCCCTAAGAACAACGGTGTCTCGCAACTAATGATTTGTTCTCTGCCATTTGTTACTGTGCGTTCACGCTGCAGCAACTTAGTTGATGGGTCTCTGTCTCTATTGTGGGCGTTGCGAGAGGCCCTGATTGCATCTATGTACTTGTCTTGTGCAGTTTTAAAGTTTTGAGCAGGAAAACTGTATATTTTTTGCTGCTTTGGTATTTTGCTTTTATAACAGTACATTGCTTTGATGAGTTAACATAGCTAGCAAGTGCTAATTAGATAGCATTCATCAAAAATAAACAGAACAAAGCTCGGATGAATGCAACTATTCTCCAAGCATCATTTATGAGATGTTAATTCCTGTAGTCTTTTAAATAAAAGTTTTTAAGAACTGGGAAGCTTTGAATGGCTATAATCAACTTCTCATCCATTTTGCGGCATCAAAATCTAATTAGCTGTGGGCATCTGATGACCATGAAAAGTTAAGTGTGTCCAACTTTTCTAGGCTGACAATGTTGTTGACCCTCTACACATCAGCAGAGTTTCACTGGTCACGCAGTTCTATAGGAAATGAATGGACTTCCAGTGACTTGTAAATCATGTTGCTTGCAGTGTGAAAGCACAGATCGAACCATCTCTTACAACGTGTCATTGCTCGTATTAGATTAAAGCTGCATGTCGACGGCCGCAAAAGGCAACGAGAGAGAACTTCAAAACCCAGAAATCATGTAACATGATGTCAGTTAACTGTACACAGTATGCTCATGTTTACTATCCCAGCAGGTCTGGGATTGCTTTATACCAAAGGACACCAAAGGGATGAGTGAGGCAAAATATCTAATGTTGGAGTTTTCTCTACATGGAGCACTCTCTTGCTACTGGAGACAGTATTGTATTTCACTCTTAAATTTTAATTTGTCACTTCCTGTGGGCAGAGAAGATTTCCAGCCAGTGACCATACCCAACACCAGAATTTAGTTTGGAATCTATGGTGTCACAGTTAGGGGGGGTGGGACTCTCTTCTCTGTTGCCGGGTGTGAGACGGGTCTATTTTTACATAACAAGTGTGCTAGCATTTTTTAGGTGCTCAGGGCTATGCATTATCGGAGTGGGATAGATCAACCGTACATATGCACATTTTCGCATGTCCAAGCTCAACGCCATCTAGCGTCTTACTGGGGCTAATCCTGTGTATACATCCTCACAGATGCACAGATTCTGCCAGCATCGATGAACACACAGAGCCCAACTCTTATTGCGGTGCTCTGTCACAAGCACCTAAAACTCTTGCCTAGTCCAGCTTTAATGGAAGCTGAGCACCTAAGCTAAAATTGGGCCATGAAATAAAGTGTAAAAAGCTTAACAGTATAATAGAATTTCTTGATATGTACAGGTAACAGGCTGTCTATGGCAGGTGTTTGTCCTGTGTTGGTTTCCTGCTGTTGTATTATTAGACAGATGTCGTTTGATTCAGGCTGCTTATTCTCTACCCCCCACCAGCACCATCAACACACGCATACACTAATGTTTTTCTCTCTTCCTCTCTCTCTGAATCTTGCTCGCTGCACTGCCATAATGCCACCACATTAAAGTATGACCTTTTAAAGGGGGGAGCGGGAGCGAGAGAGAGAGAGAGAGACAGAGACAGAGACAGAGACAGAGACAGAAACAGAGGGAGCGAGCATTGTTACCATACCAGTTTCAAGGCACTTCCCAGGGCTGTAGTACTCCAAATCAACTCTGTAAACCTGTTCTTGCTAGTATACAGAGGGAAATGGAGAGTAAGGGAAAGCCATGTTCCAACTTTCCCCTCCATCATCTATGTTGCTAAAGGACAGGAGATTTTAAGATCCATAAAGACAGACGCAGCATTTCGATGGTCCCATTGTAAAAGCATTCAGCTTTGTACCGCTAGCCATGTACTTTATGTCCAAGCACTTACAATAGTTGTAGTTGCTACAGTAAGGTGTGGGTAGAGTGGAAAATGACAGGGATAATCTTGACAGAACACAAATTATTCTTTTTGAAATGGGTCTTATTGGTCTCAGTCATTAATAATAGTTGGAAAAGATGGAAAATCAGAAATAAGACTCAATGTAGGTTTTGCTCTGCTGTCCACTGAACTGTGGAACATTACATATTGCTTATACTGTATCAGTACTCAGTGGAAGTTGAAGAAACTACTACTGCTTCCACTGAAGCAGTAGTAGTTTTACACTGGTGGGTTTACTACACAGCTCAAAAACGGTTGATTTTTTTCTAAGGCTAAACGCAGTGGCATTCTCTTCTACTGTGTTTCTACTTGTGATCATCAAAGGCAGCTGTTTCTCTGTTTACATGTTGCTTCTCTTTTGTGAGATTGGTGCCCAGCTAGTACAAAAGCTTACTGTCTATTGACACTGAAATTTGTTTACGCCTTGCAGCTGTGATATTCTATACATTCCTCTAATGCATTATTCTTGTAAATATTTAATTATTATCTAAAAGCCTTATCTGTTTAGGTAGATGTCCTCCTACCAAATGTGTCCCTTTGAATAGTCCTATTGTAAATCTGAAGTTACTGCTAATGATTTTTCTTTTTTAATCCCTTCCACATTATTTGTGCTGAATTAGGAGGAACCTCCTTGTTGGGGGAAGAAGGAACAAGCAGACTAAAACTAACAACAAATTAAAATGGGATTATATATGATCTGTGTCTGAAAAAATGAGAGGGTGTTTTCCGGATTTTCATTTGGAGTTTGGATTGTATTTGTAAAGAAGACTGTCTGGGATACACAGAGATTTTTTGTTTGTTTTCCTGTAGGAGTGTTGTATAGTACTCTTTAACTGGAGCAGCCGTATGAACAAAGAGAAAAGTAGACATCTTTCTACCAGTCCTCATCGTGTAGTGAGGAGCTTACTTGAAACAAAATCATTACCATTGTTACAGATTGGGGGGATGTTTTTATACATTTTAAAATGAGTGTGCTGAATGTCTATTTTTCTGCTCAAATGTAAATTAATAGTTTTGTGAAATTTCTGTGTTTTTTAAGTCTAAAAATGCTTACAAACAATGATGTAAAAGAAAGGGTTCAGGTACATTGTATTTTTATATAAATAATATATAAATGGTGTATATTTTGGCACTGAATATTGAAATGGACCAGCAATTTGTGCCGATTGATCATCTCTCATATCGATGACAGTCTTATGATTGGAGGGTTCTCAGGTATTTGCATAGGCTATCTATTTTTATGTCATTAGATATGTGATTTATTTGTCAAAAAAATGCAAAGTAATTGCAATGCTTTGGAAATTTGTAATTACTTAAATTGGTCCAACACTGAATATGGTGATGGAAGATGGAGGATTGTTCAGGCCTGTTTTCAACATCCCTGACATTAAATGAAGACACACTGCTGTGAAGAATACAACGTACATCTTTAAGGCATGGGATTTTCTCTATTAAAGCATTGATTTTACTGCTTTGGCTGTTGTGTGAATTTTGAGACTTAAAACAGAAATTTGTACATATTGTTGGTGACATGTGTAGGACACATTTGTCTACAAAACATGCAAACCATCTCTTACTTACAATTAAAACATTTTATTGTAGGGAAAATCCGTGAAGCACTTGAGTCTTGTGACCAACATGCAAGGACATATGCCTGAGGATGGCCATGAGACCAAAATGTTTGTTTTTTGCGCAATGAAAGGTTTTAATTGTAAGAGACAGAGGTAGATACAATGTGTAGATGTGTTTTTGCACAAGTGTGAAGTTTTAAAAGGGTATTTTTACAGTAAAGAAAAGCCACTTCTGCCCTCAATTGAATGGCATTCAGTCTTGTCTCGTCCTTGTCCTTGCTATCTATAGAACTGCAAAACATCTTACATCAGGAGCAGTGACTGACCATGAATGTGGTCTATAAGTCATGTCAACTTTGATCAACCTACTGATCTTAAACCATAATGGGCCAGTTTCATGGACATGAATTAAGCCCAGCCCCACACGATATTCTCTTATTGGAGTCTTATTAGAGTGGGACTATTAGTCCATTGGTGTGAAACTGGGTTAATGAATGTTTGTACTGGAGTTAAACCTATCCTACGCAGTTTGCCGATATACCAGGCTGACATTGGTCTTTCATTGAATATTGGAGATTGACCTGTCATGTCATTCACTGTCAATATGATCGTGTTTCCTTCCTGACCATACATAAGAACTGTAAATCCTGCAATGACATTTTAATTTATTTGCACATTTTATTTATTGGTTTAATTTTTCAATGTTTTTTGTGAATGAATTCTTCATTTAAATGTATCCCAGAATTTTCCCTACCTAACCCTAAAATTTTTGGGGGGTTTCAATGGAGAGTTTTAGTGTCCCATGAAGGTCTAAACAAATGGAATGATACTGAATATTGGCAGTATCAGCTTCAAGAATCAGTCGAACCCTAGTTTATACATTGGGAGACGTTACACATAATTGTTTCACATGACTGTGACCACCAAACCTTCTCAGTAACTCATACTGTGCATCTGGCATGCCTTGAAAGTTTTCAATGTAATGATGTGTGATGTTTTTTTTTTTTCAGTCTTTGTCTATGAGGTAGGCGCTACAGCATGTTAAAGGCTCTAAATGTATAAGCAGCCTTCTTCACCCCCTCGATACTTTAATCTATGCATGACACGCACACACACACACACACACGCACACACACACACACATAAACACACACAATCAAAGCTCACTGAAGGTGGTAGCAAAACTGAGCAGTGCAAAGCCTTAACAGACCCCAAACTGTATCTTTTGATCTTCAATTCCTCTGTTTACCTGCTTGTCAGTTTATTCTTTGTTCCCGTCTCTCTTGATCATATCTCTATTTGACTCATAGTTTCAACACAGGAACAATGAACCTGCCCTCTCTTCGTGGGTCTTTTCTCTTCTGGCAAAAAGTAGTTTTTTCAGCCAAAACACAGATCTAGAAATTGTTAGAACTTCCTCTAAATCAAGCAAATTAAGCAAAGCAAAAAGCATCCAAATCATGATATTTGATGATTTGATGTTGTTTGTTGATTGTTTGAGCTTTCAAGTAAGTTTACTTAATTCTAACTTTCAGCTCCAATTAAAATAAAGCTTTATTTTGCCTAGGTAACTGAAGACTGCAAGGAATTTGTGCTCTTTTTCTGAAATGAAAATATAGTAACGTAACAAATACTGCTGGGACTGTAAATAATCCATGTTTTCTAAATGAGGGCTATATTTAAAAGGTACAGGGGCCAGATGTGGCCATTGGGGTGACAGTCGCCCCTCAATGCAATGCATTTTCCTCTGGCTAAGCCACCACTTCTCTAAACTAGCATTCTTATCAACGTAGCTTCATAGTGCAGCTTGTGGCTGAGGTGAGGACGTGGTGTAGTAGTCTGAAAATACCTCCCATGTGATAGAGGCTAGCAGCATGGTAGAAGCAAGGCTAATTTGAAGATTATCAAGGAAATGATTATGGTTATTATGGTATGAATACATGGTGCTTTTCAGACCATCATTTCACACTTTTCAAATGAATCATTTGAGTGATGTCTGACAGTCAAGTGCTACCTTCTTTCAAACACTAAGGTAGGTTTTTAGCAGTGCTGTAGCAAACGGGCCTCGGTTTTCTTTAGTTGGAAAATACAGCAAACTAAACCCAGTACTCTGGCTACACTCATTGCTATTGCTAACATTTGAGGCCTGGATTCAACAAGGTGCTGAAAGGTATCCATTTGAAAAAGGGTTGACTGTGACCTTGAAGGGATGCACCTGGTCAGCAACAATATTTAGGTACTCGGTGATGTTCAAATGATGCTCAGTTGGTTCTAAGGGACATAATGTGTGCCAAGAAAACTTTCTCCACACCATAACAGTTGGTTTGAACCTTACAATTCTCCTCTGACCTCTCTGATCAACGAGGTGCAGCCCACAGGACATACATTGAGTCTTATTTCCAACTTTGCAACTTTGCAAAGTTGAAGGCAACTGTATACACCCATCCACCACCCAGGCCTTCACACCCTTACTTTCCGCTGTGTTATTTCTATGTCAAACTCCTGCCTGTTTGACTCACGTGATCTTTTGAGTAACTATAACTACGAACTTGATATGGGAACAGGCTAAACAATCACACCACATTCAAAGTAGCTTAGATCACACAGCTTTCCCATTCTAATGTTTTGAACAGTTACTGAACCTTTCAACCCCGTCTGCCTGCTTACGCTTTATTTATACATGACTCACTGTCTGGAGGAGTGAGCTATTTGTGTAAACGGGGAGGTGTACCTAATAAAGTGGCCACTGAGTGGAAGCATTATGATATATTCTCAGCACCGAAAGAATTCAGTACAACCAGAACACCACCATTAGGGTTTTTCTCCTGAGGATAGAGGGCCGACGCAGCCTTGCGCTGCTGGTTGCGAGACTTCCTCTGTCAGTTTCCTCTGGTGTTTGGGCAACCCATACCTCTTCTTCTATAGATCCTGTTAGACGATAAGACCTGTCTGGAGGTGTCAAAAGGCTTGGAAACTACTGCCATCTCCACAACTCACACATACGCACACTTACTCAGATGAACACCAACACATACACACTTCACAGCAGTACTGTGGTCAGACAAAGATGCAGCAAATTCACAGAATGTTAATAGTAAAACCAGGCTGAGTGAAACATACCAGGACCAAGAACCCCTACCCTTAACCCTTCACATATAATATTTCATCATAATGCCTATCAGCCACTTGGCCAAATCATTTCAATTGCTCAATCAGCAGAAAATGTATGAACTTCCTACTTACCAGCCAACTTACAGTGACTAATATGTTTTTGAATTCAAATTAACACCATGACTTGCCACTGTAAAAACTTTGAATGCTTCACAAATGAGGTTACTTTTGTCTGAGCTGCGAGCAAACTGAGTAGCCAGTTCTCTGGGTTTCAAGTTACAGTGCAGGGAGCAGTTCCAGATCTTTTTCAGCCCAGAGTTCATCCACAGTAAGGTTGTGCAATCACATGGTGATGAGTCCCATTCCTGTTTTTCCTGCCAGGTGATGGTGGATGTTTGGACTGGCCTTTTACAACCTCACACACATACACACTCACACACGCCCAGTTCTTTTTTGTTACACACCCATATACTGTAAGTTACTACAATTAGGAAGTGTTGTGCCATTTGGCTGTGTGAGATATTTGTGAAGGCAGTGTGGGATCCTGGGAAAAGATTAATGCATTTCAGTGATTGATAGGTATAATGTCAGTGTTGGGAAAAGGGAAGAGAGGGAGTAGAAGGGGTGGGGCTACAAAGCTTGTGAACCAGTGGGGAATATTGATGTTAGCGCAATGCACTGGTCTGGGTAGTTATCTGCCGTGTGTGGTTGATTCAAGGGCATGATTGAGTGAGTTTTATACAGGCTTTCCACACATACCCACTTCTATGTCAACTTCCTTGGCAATTTTGCTGAATTAATAGGTGAAGGACTTGTACGATGTTGAGAATGAAATAAAAGGTCCTCCAAACCTTTTCAATTTAAGCAAGCGCAGAGGGAGAAAAGAACACTCAAAAATGAACACTTGCAGTCAAGGTTAGGGTTAAGTTACTGAGCAACGTATACTGCATATATATATATACATAGATCATATCGCTAATGTCCGTTTTGCATGTAGCAGGCAATACATAGCTCAGGCTGCTAGTTTAGATTTTTTGAGGCCAACTGTGTGCAGAGACACCAGAGTGTCGGTGAGGAAGAGTTGGTGTTACTGCAAAGGCCTAATGTTGGGCTGGTTTGTGGTCAGAGCTCTCAAAGAGCTGGGTCGCGATATTCGTGTGGGGAGGAAGTTGGACTGTGAGGAAACTTCCACTTTGCTTCCTTTGCTTACCCACGTTATGCAGCCATCTCGGGGGGGAGGGGGGAGGCAAACAACAAGCAGAAAGACAGACAGCTGGGAAAAGGTATAAAAGAGAATGACAGCAATGAGTGGTTGCAATGACTGGACCTGACTGGCAGAGAGAGAGTGAGAAAGAGAGAGAAGAAGAGAGAAACAGAGAAAGAGAGAGCAGAGACAGGAAAAGCAAGTTAGGAAATTAACCAAGCAAACTTAAAGTTGTAATATCTTCCTGGTATCAATTCAAAACAGTTTCCAAAGCTGTTTTATTTCATTTTATTTATTTAGTTTTTTATCTATTTTATTTAGTTCTACCATGCCAAAAGATTATGTCATGGAAATGTTGCGCTCGTTTGGGTTGACGCTGAGCCTGCACATGATGTAAACCTAAGGGGTTGAACTTCACCACCTCCTGCACGTCGCTGTCTGTCGAACGCTTGCTGGGACATTAGAGTGAGAGAGATAGAGAGAGGGATGAATACAGCTGAAGATAGAGAACGTGACAGAAACAGAGAGAAAGTGAGGTTTTGTGGAGCAGTGCACACCTGCTGTTCAACTTAAGCTGTGAAATCATATTGGGAAGCGAGATACAATTTGAGGGCTGTCATGCAGCAGCCAGCCATAGGTTCACAGTAGGAGTGTGGCATTGGGATGTGGGGACACAGGCACTGGTGGTTTGACATAAATGGATACACAGCTGCCATGAGCTGAACTGAAAACAGGAAATATATTTTTTTTTTCTTTTTTTTTTACACAGACAACTAAAGAGAAGGAAGTATCACCAATTTAATCCCACATTCATTATAAATGTCCTCTGAATGGCAGCAGTGGCAGCACTATTTGAAGAAACAGTTTGGATTGGTCATTTCCAAAAATATATCTGCTATTTCTTTTATTGTCAGTTTGACTATGACATGAATATTTCTGCAGTAGTATAGTAACAGTCATTTCTTTTTGTCAGGGGCAGAATCTAGGAGGGGGTCGACAAAATTAGTTGTGTTCAAATCGCTCACAAATAATTCAAAGGGCAACCACACATACTGCAAACCAGACTACAGAAGCAAATGTCAGTTTGTTATTCCGTTCACATCACAAGCCAAAACATTAAGACGCCAAAGTATTTTTTTCAAGCGTCACATTCACTGCAGCCGAACGTGGGCTGGGGATACACAGTGTGTTGGTCTCTCTGTACAGGTGCTTAACAACCAATGTATCTGTACCTTTCTGCACTCCACCATCCATCAACAACACAGCCTGCCACATACAATCCCCGCGCCACCTTAACACCTCAATCTTTTTTCCACTACATTACCTTTTGCACTCACTTTGACAGGGAAATAACAATTAAAATCAAATCAGTTCATGCAGCTTTCGAGTTGTTACACCTTTCATGCAACACATCTGCTTTCTACTTTATACACAAGTGTTTTGCTTTGCACTTCCAGCGGTTGACAGGTATCAGCATACTGGTACACACCCAAATCTTTGCAGTGAAATAACGCTGAGTGACTGTCAGTGAATCTGAAGGGTTTGGCATTGCTGTACCTCACACCAGAGGCAGAAAGAGTACTTCTAATAGGTACTTACTTATTTTAGTTATTTGGATAGTTCATTGTTTATACGTTATCAGGTGACAAAAAGTCAATGTTCAACAAATGTCACTTGCCTGCCTATTTGCTCCATTTCTACAGACTGACATCCTAACCCTGACTCCATTTTTAACCCTGAACCCAACCCTAACCCTGATATAAAATATCTATCCACTATGTTTCACACTATTTTGAGTATATGATGGGTCATTATCAAGGATACTAAGGATAGGGAATAGTACTTTTTATTTGTATTAAAAAGTCATAAATGTTTCACTGTAAAATACAGAACCCGTTGTACTTAAATTTAAGTGTAAAAATAAAATTCATGTAAAGGTAACAGTAAGTATTTATTTAAGCTAAGAGTAGGTAAGTAAGTAAGTATTTAAGTGCTAATACTCAAAAAATCAACAGTAATTAGAATAATTGTACTACCCTACCTCCCCAGCGCTGCCTCATATTGCTGTTAATCAATTAATAAATATTTTGTTTAGTGGAGATTTTTGTGGGTAACAGATCAGTACAGCACACATTCAGCTTTCCTCACCACTCAGGAAAAAAAGAGAAAGTAGAAAGAAAGTAAAGAAAGGAAACATGCCGTCTGTGCAAGCACTTTGGCACGCTCCTCTCACCTTTTGTTCAAATGTCAGCGCTTCTAAGTTTGTGGTTGGAGGTTCTGGGGTCAAGATAACAGTGGAGAGGACTCTGATGGAAAGATTGACACACAGATTGACACACACAGTGCTGGGGCCTACCTGGGCCCTTGAAGATAGTACACTAAAAGTAGTACACCAAATAGTGCACTATCCGGCAAAACTGTTCGCTCTCAACACCTGCAAGTTAGGAATTTCCCACAATATGTAAGGAAAATGACTTATCTTGGAGTGACTATACCACTCCCTGAGATGATTTTCTGAAACTGGCAATTGAGTGTAATTGTAGTCACTATTTATAGGAGTGGCCTATACATTACCTCAGAGCAATCTTCCTGCTGGTCAAGACTCCCTATGCGCCCCATTAATTGACAACCATATTAACCGTAATTTATCTGTACTGTATCGAGGTATTGAATGATTGAATCTCACCCACCATTTTTCTGTCCTCCCTCATTAGGAGGTGAACAAAAGCCAGTAACTGACTTTAACACTAATACGAGGCTCTCACTATTACCATATTCTGAAACCAGAATTATTTTCTCACAGGTGACAGCACTTTTGAGAGAAACTAAACTGCAGCAGAAAACGCCAATTTACTTGACGTGTACTGTCCTCTATTCTCAGATTCAAACAGCTCTCTGAAATGTCCCACAGTAGTAGGCTAATTACATGAAAGAACATAACGATGAACCAAAGAGAGTACAGTGGTTCTCACAATGACTTTAAGGCTACAGTAGAGTATTTTTATAGTCCTATCACTAAAACAGTGCCTAAAGGGATGGATGTGACAGTGAAAACATGTATGTCTACAAATGAACAAGCCAGTCCTCTGATGGCCTTGTTTAGGAAGTGGAATGCAGTATTACTCAAATAGCTGGCCTCTTTTATTAAGTTTGAAAATAATTATGAAAGAACTTAAAGGTATACACTAAGTTTTGGGGGACTGGCCCTTTGGTTAACTTACTGACATCAGAATAATCCATCTGTCTCTTGGCTCAGGTGGTCCATGATAACACCTTAGCATACACTATGTTGAATGGTAGTAGGCGACCAGCATCAACTCAAAAGCGAGAAGATGGACCTTTTAGTAATGAAAAGTTGTTAGTGTTTTTTTTATTATATGGCCTTTAGACATGTTATCATCCACTGTGCCGAGATTTTTCGCTGAACACAGTCTACCATCGCCCACACCTTCACCTCTTATGGAAACAGGGAAAGTAGCCCCTGGTAGTTATTTTTGTATCATATGTAATGTCAATTTTACCCTATCTCCTACACAAAACTGCCAGACGTAGCTGAATATAATTTAAGATTACAAGAGGACTTACATTTTAGCTTACAGCGGCTACAAATTCTTATTTTTATTCTTGAGGGTTAGCATGGAGCACCAGAGCCAACAATCTACTAGGTACACATGGATGATTTTGGGGTCTATGTTTTCATTACTTACCATATAAGTTGACCAATGGGCCAATCTCCCAAAAACATGCTGTTATTATTCTAAGGCAATAAGGAGCTGTGTCTGCTATGTTTATTAACCAAGATCTGTTTAAGCTTGCCCCATGATTCTGCTGGATTGCAATTGGACTGTTGCCTTTTGAGGGTTCATGTGGTGAATTTTATTTTGACTTTACACATACCTTCTATGTGATTTGGATTGTCTTTTTGCCTGTGTACATCACCACATGTTGCTTTCCTACTTTAATTACTTTAATAAAGTCAGCTGTGATGCTGCTTTGTTGGCCAGGTCTCTCTTGAATTCTCAATGGGACTACTGGGTTAAATCAATTAAATAAATACATTTTTCTCTATCCAGCTACACAAGAAACATGCACCTATTCACACACACAAACACACACACATGCACACACACGTGCACAGACACAAACAGCATTGAACACATAGAGAATCATAACAAAAGAGCAAACAATTATTTTAACTCATTTTAACAGACTATTCACCACTGTTCAACTTCAGTCACTGTCTTTTACTGCCATCCAGTGGTGGCATGCAACTATCAAAGTTCAGGAAAGCCAAACCAGAGGGACGCTGGTTTGATATAATGCTTTTTCAATAGACATGTGATTATATAAAAATATAAAAATAAAAGTTTTTCTTTTCTCAATTAATATTATTTTGTCAGAAGTATTGAAGATAGATGACTTGCATTGATACCTGAGGTAATGCCAACCCTTGGCTTCAAATAAAAAAGGAACTATTACAAATCAAAAGTGATAGTCTAGTCTGGTTAACTCTATAGTGTAGTATTGTATCTACAGTGGTGGCCAAAATTATTAGAACACTTGGCATATGTAAGAGGTTTCAGTTGTTTTTGTAGAATTGGCCATTAAAATACCCATAAAACGAATGAAATATCTACAAAGTCTTCATTTTGTTCTATAAACCATAGAATAGAGCCATCAAAAGGAGATTAAGGTCATTTTCCTTTGAAAAAACAAGCTAGGCCTATGCCAAATTACTTGTGTAATCATTGTCAGGTGTGATCGTGGTTAAATTGATGGTGATGCAAGCATCTTAGGACACAGCTGTGTGACTCTTTTGAATGTACAAGGCCTATCCTGCTCATTAAGTGATTGGTAACATCAGGGTTTTGTCTCTGAGGCCACACCACCAATTGGTATAAATTCAAAGCCTCTAGTCTAGAAGTAGTCTTGAAGCACATGTTGCTCTTTGAACATGGCTAAGGTGAAGAAGGAGCTAACGAGTGAGCAACGGGTTCGAATAAAGGCCCTTTTTGATGCTGGTTGGAGTTACCGCCGCATAGCCAAGGACTTGAGATGCAGTCCAAGCACTGTTAAGTACACTTTAGACCGCCATGATGCCGCCAATTCACACCAGAACCGAAAGGGGAGAGGTAGAAAAAAGAAACTCTCAGACAGACAAGTG
>CABFOQ010000349.1:11272-21925 GCA_900660455.1 Gephyroberyx darwinii | reverse complement strand
ATCGTGCCGGAGCACGGATCCAGAACATGTCAATGATGCCACTGTCCCATAAAATCGATGGTTTATTGATGAACGTGAATTGTAGTTGGGAGTAAAGCCGCAAATTCCTCCCTCAACGTCAGCTGCCTCCGTAAAAATCTTCTTATACGTGCAGCACGATTAACTGAAAATCGCTGCGTTGCATAATCGATAAATCTATACGCATGTGAGAGAGCTGTGTGTCACCGCACCCAAAGAGACTCCAAATAAGCCACAAAGTAAAATTATGAACTCCACTGTGCTGTGCAAAAGCGCTTTCCTTCAACACAAGAAGTTGGATCGTGATGACGTAAGCGTGCCCGGGCCCGGAACGTTTAAGCGCAGTGTGAGCGCAGGCCAGTGGGGGAGTGGGGAAGGGGGGCAATCGTGCTCCGGCACATTTCAAGCCAACCGGGCCTAGTGTGAGTGCACCCTATGACTCCTCCAGTACACTATATATATAAAGTACAATATATATTTCACTGGTGATTAGGTTTGTGCATAGTATTTTCCATGCCTGGAAAAGTTATAGAAAATGGAAAATGTGCATATAGGTTTTTTCCAATCAGGGAAATAATGCCAAGCTTGGCTGTGTGTTGAACCACTTACCTTTTAAGGAATAAAAACACAGATTTCCTGATAGATTTCCTGATTCCTAAGTGATACTTGTAGTCAGAAATAAGACGAGACATTCAGATGAAATATTCAATGTAAGAAAATCTGACATCTGTAACATAGACTCTGACAAATATTGGTCATTGAAATTGTGCTATATGTCATGGAATAGCTAGCGTTGGAATAGTCTGGAGTTTGATTAGCAAAAAGGTGTAGGAACCCTGTATATATACCCTTGACTATGCTATTGAATACAACCCAGTTCAGCTTACTTCAGTTCAGTATCAGTTTGATTTGGTGGTGTGAAAACCTGCATGCTGTCCTCAGTGGGTAGGACATTAACATTTCCACAGTTACAGGTTCAATTCCCACTGAGGCCACATGGTCTTCCGGTGCTGTAATGTGCTTTTGGTAAAAGTGTCTGCCAAATGGCATATGTTATTTTAGTTTACTTGACCAGGTTAATGAGCACAGCTGAAGGGCACAACACCAGTAGGCCAAGTGTGGATTCAGAAACTGTTACTGTGGTTAGCCTCTGCCTGCTTTATGCTTATAGTAGTCCCTGTGGGGATTAGACGGTTAGCCTTGCACGTGTTCCAGTTCAGCCCACTGTAATTTACATTAATATATACTTTATATTAGCCTCTAATGCAGCAAGGTCCCAGGGGGAGTTATTTTAATGTTATGCACTACAGTGGTAGGAGGAGTATATAGATGACTGTTCTGTCTGATCTCCCTCCCTTCCTTTTCCTGTTAGAGGATTCCCTTTTTTCATCTCCTTTCACCTCTTCTATTTACATCTCTGCACACTCTCTCGCTCCTCTCTCTCTCCCTTTCTCTCGCTCTTATACCATCCCTGGATCCAGCCTGAAGAATATTGTTATTGAGTATGGTATGAGTATGGTAATTTTTCACATTTCTGGGTAATTTGTGATTCTGGCATTTCTTTCCTGTGACCAGCCAGATAATCACTCTGGCGATAAAACCGTTCCATTGATCTTTTCAGAAACATTGGCTCTGGCCTCCCCGTGTGGGTAAACCAGACCTTCATTAAGTCCGCCGGGTACTGAGAGATACTCTCATTGGTTAGAGAAGTTCCAAATTGGTGTTTGAACAGTGTCAGTTTGAACAATGTCCTCCAATTTGGCATCGCTGAAAACTACTCTGGGGACGTCGGGTTTCAGACTGAATAATGAGGCGAGGCGAAATGCTAATTCCGAATGAGTGTCAGGCAATCCCTTACCTGCTCCACTCCCTTCTCTCTCTCACATACACTTACATACATACCATTTCCTCTCATTCTCATTCTCACTGTCGCTTCTATTTTTAACTATCTCTTTCCTCTTCTCTCACAACCCTTTCACTATTTTTCTCTCACAACCCTTTCTCTATCTATCTTCCTGTCTGTCTTTTTTCTCATTCACACTAACCCTCCACAGTCTTTTTTTCCTCTCCCTTTTCCTTCTCTTTCTAACCTTCTCTGTCCACAGACACACTCCCATTTAATATCCAATTCTTATTCCAGTTGTCATTTTTGTCTTTCTCTCTCTCTCTCTCTCTCTCTCTCTCTCTCTCTCTCTCTTTCTCTCTCCGTCTGCCTCTCTTTGCTTAGCAGTGGACTCCCTCCCTCTGGTGCTGAAGCTGCTGTGTGTGATGCAGGCCAGTGACCCACCCTGCTCCCCCTCCGACAACGAGATACACTTCAAGCTTCTCTACCACGGTGAGGTCAAAGAAGGCTGTAGGCAGGTCACACCAATCATAATTCCTCCCCTCAGCCCTCACCAATTTTCACACACACACTATACACTATCTATCTTACATACACAAACAAACACATACTGATTAGAGACATACACAGAGAGACACATTCAGTAGTTGCACTAACACACATGAATCTGCTCACACATTATCTAACTTACATACTTAAATACTTGTGTACTACATTACAGACAGATACATACATTTGCACTCACTCTGTGTTTCTCCCACACACACTATAATACTAAAATACAGACACACACAACACAGTACTTTGTACTAACACATATCTCTCTCTGTATTACACACAATTGGTCTTTCTGTGTTGTGCTGATCAATTCATCCCACTTTGCTCGACTTGTGCCCACTCCCTCCCTGGCACCCTCACTCATCTTTGATTTAATATCATCTCGGTCAACTCATTTCCCAGTCTCATCAACAAAGCAGCTCAGACAAGCATTCGCTGCTGATCTGTAGATGAAAGCACTATTTAGAAATCAATGACACACATCTGGAAAATTGCAACTCTAAGCCTATTATGATTAGAGTCTGATTTGCTTTGCCTAATGTCATTGCGTCATGGCTTTACGTCAATACCGCTCTCTGTTACATACCATTTAGCTTCAGGTGTGTGGTTTTTGGTCCCATGTCATTGCCTTGTCTTATTGCTGCCTTATTCCGGCCTTGCACTGTCTTGTTAGTCATTTGTATTTTCCAGCCCTCATCGTTGACATTTTCATTGGCAGATCAGATTAATTCAGTCATTACAAACCGGTGGTAGATATGACTGACAGGCAGTAGATGCTGTAGCTCTTCCCATTACATTCTGTCTGTCACATTATTTTTCAAGGTCTCTCTTGAAAAATGAAATGTATATCAGATATAAATTGATGTTACACAGGAGTTTAATATGTGTGTGTGTGTGTGTGTGTGTGTGTGTGTGTGTTTGTTTGTGTCAGTGAGTAATCTAGCAGGGAAGATGAAGTCCACCAACACAGAGAGCCTGCTGCCTGCCCTCAGCTACCTGTACTGCTGCCTGAGTCTGTCTGCTGCACACTGCGCTGACAGAGGTTAGACACATTATCATCCCCTCTCTCTCTCTCTCTCTCTCTCTATTTTTCTCTCTATCCATGTTCTCTCCCTTTCTGTCACTCTCTGGCAAAGATTAATCTTTCTGTCTTTTTTCTTTCTTTCTCCCTCACACTGTCTCCTTATCCCTCTATTCCTCTATCTGTCTGTCTCTCTCAATCCCCCTGGTCCCACTTTTCTCTCCCTGTACTCATTTTTTGACAGAGCTGAGATACTGCTCCTGACAAGCTCTCTTGTGTAGCGCTGAGACACAGAGGAAATAACAGGAATACAAGCTGACACCTGCTATACACCTTTATATAATGTTACACACACTGGGACGCAGTCCTGGAGATTCCCTCAGACATTCGCACAAACAGAAATACACACACACACACACAGACACAAGCACTCAGGGTTGTGTTGTCACCTTGCTAAATCTGTGAGGTCTAAGTAATACACATGGACAGAGAATCACACACAGACAAACACACACACACAGAAGCACGTGTCAGACAGACAGACCCACTCAGTTACTTATTCCGTCTGTACAAAACAGATAAAAAAGGAAGAATGGAAATCTCACAGATAGGGAAACAGATGAGAAAGGAACCCTTATAGGCTTATCAGACATCTCACCTCAAGAGAAAACTGACCAAAACAAAAACATTGAAGGAAAAGCAACAAAAATCTCACATGACTCATGAAGACAAAGACAAAGCAAAATGGAGGAGTGACTGAATGATTCAAAATCCATTCAAAAAAATTAAAATGATTTAATTCCAAGCAAAAGTAATTTACAAGATGCCATCAAAAGTTCAGCAGGACTGCCACCATTGTAATGTCTCTAGCTAACATTCAGGGCTACACAGTAGCAGAACTGTAACCATAACAATGTACACAACTCTGGTAACATTGTTGTTCAGCCTCTAACCAGCAAGCAAACATTTTGTGGTCTCTGAATTAATTAAAAATAATACTGGAAAAGTGTGAGTGTTTGTCTGCAGTCACCATGAGTAATGTCTTTTTGGTGCGAGGTGTCAGCAGTTAATGTGATTAGTGATATGATTAAATGTGAAACAGCAACCTGTTATTTGGAAATAACAGACCTCAGAATGTGTTCATTGGCCAATCAGAATTGAGTTTCCAACAAAGCAGTGTAATAATATATTATCAATTTGTGTCTGTAACTGTCTGTACATGCCTAAATTCCCCTGTTTGCCTGAAATTGGCTTTTCAGTGATGATCAGGACATTTTGGGGCATATACCATTTGCGGGCTATCAAGGTTAGCGGCTTCAGTGAAGTGAAGTCATAGTAACAACAATAGCAGAAAGTGGTAAGGAAAAATATAAAGCTAAACAAGTGGCAGACAAAGCCTGTTCAGAAACATGTGTGAACATCAGCTTTGCTTTTTTTTTTATTGCAGAGTGCCTACATTTGCTGTCTACTTGTTCAATGCCTGTTGGGGGCCCTACACATGCTGGTTACCTCAGCCTCAGGCTAGATGCTATTTCAAGGTTGACAGCTCATCATATGGTCATGAGTGACAAGTGTTGGCATGTGAACTTGCTCCACTGAGAGGAAGGAGGGTAGAACTTAATACACTTAGCTGCCTCAAGGCGAAAAGTTACAGCTTTAAAACTGCAATAAGCACTTTTTCTTACCAATAGTGGGAGCACCATGGGCTAACTAAATGAAAACAAGGTTTGCGGCTTTGAACACACCCCCTCCACCCAGGTTGAAGACAGAAACACACACCTACCAGCTTACGGTAGTCAGCAAGGACCAAAAGGCATAAAGGCAGGTTTTATCTGGTCAGACGGCCGAGTGACCTAAATCCTTATATCACTATTAACAGGGCACCAAAACCTCAATTTCTGATTCAAATGTAATTATTTTGTAATTATTATTCCTTAGTATTATGTATTATTCATTTGTCACTTCAGTTCAATAACAGTTCCTAAAAGTATTTTACTGTAATCATTTACTCTAAGGACTGAATTTCAAAGGAAACATTACATATATTTCAGTATAAGAGTTGCATGAATGATGTATTACATCTGACAATTCTTACTATTCTTACTACTTAACGATTTCACACAACTGCAGATATTAATGTCACACAGTCTGTATTCATATGGTGGGCTAAAATAACTTGGGTTTCCATCCTTTTGAATGAAATACATCATTCATGTTTGCTGAAGTTGCATGATCACAGCTACGCATATCATGGCCCTTTAGTCTTTGTTTCCATTTGTCAGGATGCATGGTCAGGTAATTTGTCCAGTGGCTTGGAGACAGAACTGCTACTGCTGAGTAAAGTTTCAGATACACCAATGAAAACTTAAAAATCACTCATCTCACATTGAGGCACTCAGTATCTAATTTTGTGCAGGCTTTATTGCTGAAGTTGGCTGACCTTTCAGCATGCATTATGCCTTTTTACAAATAGTCTCCAGAACATATAGTTACCTGGTCACAAACACTAATACAGTGGGGGGAAGAAGCAAAACCAAAATACCAAAGATAAGATAAAACCATGTTATGATTTTTACAATATATACAGTATATTTACCGAGACTACACACAAAAGATAAGATATATTGTGAGCAAGGTAGAAGATATTTCCTCTCTTGTATTCCCCTGCATGCTCAGCTCCAGACCTATGGAGAGATAATGAAGGAGAGAGGGTCATTAGTAGGTGCTTGTAAAATGACAATACCACCTAGACAGTGAGAGTACATAGAGCTGACAATCAATGAGCCAAGACATTATGCATCAAATTAATTGGTAAGTTTCAGCGTAGCTACTGGTGATCATTTCTAGTCATGGGATTAATTAGTTATTTTACTCGTAACAAAGTATGTTTGAAATGTTTTGAAAAAGGGGAATACATACACAAGTCATATGGACCTTAATTATGTAATATTGATGAGTTCAGTTTATACTCACATTGATGTGCCACTTTTGTCAACGTTGGTGATCTGTTGTGAAAGATGTAGGGCAGTGAGCAAAACTGTTGCTTTGTAGACTGGCGGTGTGAAAGAGAAGTGTCTGCTGGCGTATATCAGGATGTTGTTCTGAATACCTCAGGTCAGCAGTAGATCTATGAAGACATTGTAAATGTTGAATGTAAATGTTTATGAACACAATGACTTACCTGAATATTAGGCATTTGTGTGCATCCTTCAGCCAACGCTCGTTGAGGATGACATCCAGAAGAGCCTTGTGAGCCACAGAGTTTTCCTGGACGAGCTCCTTGTTGCATGTCCTCAAGGTGGCCATGATGGCAAGTTCCCATAACCCAGGAGTTAGCTGCTAACCAGGTCCTGCTGAGATTGGCACATAAAAACAGCGATTATCTGTTCTGGAGGGGGTCCACTGAAAACACACAGAGGGGCCTCTGAGAGCAACACCATGTCTTCAGTGCTCCACACTAGGTCTCAGCTGTATGCTCAGATAGCATATGGTTTTTAAACTTATTATCAATGTCAAATAATAGTCAAAAATATTGCTTATTGCACCTTATGTGCAAAAATGAATTGTAATTAATGTATATACCATGCTTTTTTCCCATACTTCCCATTGAAATTGTATCCCCAATTTTCTATATACTTGTTTGTTTCCTATTTTTATATTTCTATTCTATTTTTTTCTGCTGTATTCTAACAAATCAAATGTGTGGGTTGTACAGTTGGACAAAGTCAAGGCCAGACAAAGTGACCGTGAACACACGTTTACAGAGCCTGTCAAAGTGTGATGACATGGTGTCTTCTCCTCCCTAGCTGTCTCCATGCTGCTTTCCAACAGTGGACTGATGGACCAGCTGCAGACAGTCCTCTCCTCCTCCTCTTCCTCCTCATCTACTCCATCCCTCTCTCCATCCATCTCTCCCTCTTCACCCCTGCTGTGCTGCTGCCATCTCCTCCTGTCCTCCCTAATTACCTTGCAGCGCGTTTACTCCGCTCAGGTACACACAACAGCTCAACTTTCCTCTTATCACAACTTCAAGATAGAACTTCACACAGTCAGCAGCATAGTCAAGGGCAAAGCACCGAACGTACAGTAAAACAGTATAAGATTCTGAAGTGAGGAGAGAATACAGAACACCAATTGGACCAACACTCTTTTGTGCTCTGTGTTTGCACTGCGGGCATAATACATCGTTACTTTCAAAGAGCTTTTCATTCCTTTTCTTGTTATTCCTCTGTTTCCCTCCTCTCTCCCTCACTCTCTCTCTTTTTCTCTATCTGTCTCCATTATTCAAGGTCCATAAGAGAATCAGCTGGAGTCTGGACAGTGCCGTGCAGTGTCTGCTTTTTCAGAAAAGGAACACAGACAGTCTCTTGCTGGGTAACAAACTCATATAATGATTATAATATAATGATTTATATAATGATTATTTTTAAGGCACCCCTTTTCTACCAGACAGCAGACACATAGATAAAACTAATTCATGTGGTTTTTCATCATTCAAAAAAAATGAAAGCAACCATAGCTTACCACCCAGTGCTGTTACAGCTACACCAATAGCACACACTCCACAGGTTCCTCACACACAATGCACAAAGTATGTGCAACACTATAATAATATTAAAGCTTCAATGTTGTGATTTTCAGGTGCTTTTTCAGCTTACTTTTCTGTTGTTTCACCCCTAGTTTATGCTACTTCACTTTGCCCTGTTCAGTGAACCTACAGACACCCTAGTGGATGTGTTAAACCAAGAAAGCTTAATACATCTCTTAATATGCCTTAATAGTATCCCAGTACAGTTATAGTGACTGTCAATGTTTTAGCTTCAGTGGAGATAACCTAACCCCGGGCCTGACTAATACAGTTCTGCTGTTTGGCTCTACTGGCGTGAAACACACCCTTAAGTCATCTGTGCCCTGGCGACCAACATTTCACACACTTTAATTTTATTAAGTGGCCCTCATCCCGTGGCGCCACTCCGAGGGAGATCATCCCTGCTGCTCCTGTGTCTCTGTCAGCTGGATAAGTGGGCTGTCAGGGTCGCTGTGATATATGGGCTCTTCTCCCTCCTCTGTTGGCATGTCTCTCTCTCTCGCTCTCTCTGTCTGTCTTCTGTCTCTCTGCTCTCTTCTGCTCCCAATAATTGTGTCTCCCCTCCTTCAGAGAGCTCCGATATCTCAGTGTACATGACATAAGTGCTATGCAGATTCCCGGCAGTTCTCACTCTGGATCCTGTCATGTTTTAGCAATAATTTCACTGCTCTGTCACTCCCATCACTTCCTTGGTCCCTCCATCTTGCTGACCTTTGTTTAACCCTGTCTCTCACTTTGTCATGCATTCTCTCCACTTGCCCTGACATCTTTAACTTTTTGCCCTCCCTCTTTGTCACATATCAATCCAAAAATTGTCCTATCCCTCACCCCTCTTCTCTAATCTTTCCTTTTTTTTCTGTTGTGCCTCTATCCTCTGAATGTTTTCATTAAACTGTCACGTCACCTCTACTCTCCTCTTTTACTCCCTATCCTATGCTACCTACGTTTACTCCTCTTTCCTTATCTACGTTCCCCTTCTCTCCCCTTACACTCACTCCCTTCTCTTCTACCATTTGCCTGTTTCTCCTCCGCCTTGTCCCTCCTCTCCTTCCACACTTCTATTTCTTGCTCTCCTGTGTCCAGCCACTCACTCTCCTTCTACTTCCTCTCCTGTCTAGCAATTCACCAATTCTCTCTCTTCTCTCCTCACTCTCTTTCTCCAGTCAGTTCCTTGAGGTTGCTGCAGGCTCTCCTGGATGTCGACTTGGCATCAGTGGTGGTGTCTGTGAGCACTGGACCTGGGTTGGTTGGGCCCAGGCCCCTAGGGGCTACAGACAGCGCTCTCTACCCACTTGGCTCCAGAGGAGCCCGCTCCCTCACAGCTGCTCTCTATGGACTTCTTTTACAGGTTGGGGTACTTACAGGTTGGCGATTGTGTGTGTGTGTGTGTGTGCGTGTGCGTGTGCGTGTGCGTGTGCGTGTGCGTGTGCGTGCATGCAGGCGTGAGAGAGAGAGAGAAAAAAAACGGGACTGCAACCAATTACTGGAGACACAGGAGAGAAGTTCCTAGTAGTGTTTGACCATTAGGGTGGTAGTTATAAGACTAAATTGTAAATATTGGAACAGTGAGCTCAACTTCGCTGTTGATTCATCTGTAGTGCAGAAAGGATTTTACATCAAAAGATGAATATGAGGCAAAACAGACTCTCTGCTGTGAGGAATACTGCTCAACTCTGCAGAGGCAACCAGAGCATCCTTGCCACCGCGCATTACCCATTCAACATTTAACATACGCCACCAACAATATTATTCTGCTATTAAACAGAAATAACTACCCTGTATTCATGTTTTCATAGAGGGAAATGTTATTTGGGCTTTGTTAACAGCTAACATTAAGACTGCTTTACCTTAGCAACTTTTTGTTGCTCTCTGTAATGTGCACAGCTGCTTCCTTCAGCTGTCTAATGCTTTCTAGTGCAAACACTTCACATTCCTAATCTTAATAAATACCACACATAAAAACACAATATATCTTTGTTAGCTCTTCATTGTTTAAACAGATATAATATGATATCATAGAATACATCATATGCCATATGTCATGTAACATCATATCATATAATGTAATATAGAATGATTTATGAAGCAAAGTGGCACTACGGCCCAGATCAGCTGATGTGTCAGCTGAGCCTTGTTATTGCCATCGTCAATTGGGTGGTCTTTTAAGCTGTCAAACTCACTTCTCTGCTGCTGCTCGCCGTGCTGCCACTGTTGCTGCTGCTGCCCATGCATCTCACACCCTACCACCATCCCATTATCCATCTGTGGGCTCTGTATCCTCAGGGTTCCCCATGGCGGGTTGCTATTGATCTCTCCCTGCTCTTGCTTTTGGCAGGCTTAAATTTTGCTTTGCAGGGAGTGATGCAAGACAACCACCAAAATAAAAGCTGTATTTACAGTTGTGAGAAAAAGTTTAAACCCTTTTGAATTCCCTGCATTCTTGTATAAATGGCTCCTAAAATATGGGCTGATGTTCATCTAAGTTATAAAAATGGATAAACACAATGTGATTTAACAAATAACACACAAAAGGTCTTACTTTTGCATGTCTTTATTGAACGTATTGTTCAAATGCTTGAATTGGAAAATGTATGTGAACCATGAGATTTGGTAACTGTTGGAGCC
>CABFOQ010000345.1:12801-23601 GCA_900660455.1 Gephyroberyx darwinii | reverse complement strand
TGATGTGAGTGCTGCTGCACGCCTGCCAGATAGTGAGCCAGAAAGCTGTGCGTATACGAATGGAGAAGCAGAAGGGTGTTATTGTGGAACTGAAAGTGGGTGGGATAATTATTTTTGTTAGTTTTTTTGGGGGGGGTGATAATATTACTGGAGTGAAAATTGAGGGTCTCAATTACTGTTGCTGTCTTTTGTAATAAAAAACATAAATTTGATTCTGGCTACGTGTTTGGTGTTCATAAAGGTTGTTGGTTGAAGCGGCACAGTAGCAGTTCAGTGCTACCTTTACATTGGGTGTTGGTGTTCCAATATAGAAACTGTTCCCCCAAAATGTGTTACAAACTCAGGGAGGCTCTAAATGTGTTTGAATTGATTTTGTATTTCCGTGGCCTTGAAAGTCCCTGATCAGCCAGGTCACACGCTCTGCTAGGACTACAGCCTTTTTATGTTCATTTCAATGCTGATCTAATATTCTTTCTGGCTTTTGAAAGGTCCCTAAAAAGACTTTACATGCTTCAAGTTTTATCAGACACCCTGAGCACCATGTGGATGTGATAATTATTGCCTTGACTAATCCATTTAAGCATGAAGCCACATACAACAGAACGTGTTTCTATTTTTCCCGAACCATTAATGAGTTAGTTGCCTGCGAACCAGCTAGGTGAAAGGGACACTAGGTGAAGAGTTCTTATTGTATTTGTAGTTAAATGACTCTAGCCTTGATGTAGTTACAGTCCTCAGATCAATTCAGTTTCAAACTGAATGACGATACCTGGCCCCCAAACTGCAGACCCAGCTATCAAAGCAAATCTGATCCGAACCCCGACTACCACGTCTTGTCTCTTGATGTTGTTCAATAAACGTCCAGCAGAGGGAAGCGGTGCTTTGTGTTTCAACTTCTGCAGTTCCCTGTGAACTCAGCAAAGATTTCCATCATGCTCGTCACCGTGCATGGTGTGGTTCAATCAGTTCTGTCTGTGGCGATACTGTTCCCTCATGCATTTTCCATCTAGATCCTTCTAGAACTCTTAGGGCCGTCGCACCTACTATTTCAACTTCAATGTGGGAGCGATGGTGCATTTCAGCATGCTGCAGGATTGGTTACATGGGTTTGCTGTTCCTAAAAAAAGAAACCAAGGCGACCCTGAAGTTGTTCAGTGCATATACAGTCCTAGCAGTAAGTACTAATAATTTCAGCAAACTACTTTAGCATCATACTACAAACTCAAGTCCACAAGACTGCTGCATGTCTAACGTTGTTTAAGGTTGTTTTCTGTGAGTGGGAAAGTTTTGACATTACTCACTTTGAACATCATTGTGGATAATTTGTTCTTCATGGATTGTATTTTCTACTCCATCTCTCTTTCTCCCTCTTCTGCCGTCTATTACAATGATGATAGAAAGCAACAGACAGAAAAAGATTTGGAGAGAGAAAGGAAGAGATTTATATAGAAGTGATCACAAGCAATACATAGTGAATTGCACTTTGTACCAATAAAGCTTACTAAATTCAGTTTGATTGATAGATACATATTAATATGCTGTTGTAAATTGATAGATGAGTGTGTGAAGGACGTTGTTTCCAATTATTTCATAAGATATTGTGCATTATCTGCATAAAATGCAATCTTGGCTGCAGTTGCAGCTCTGAGAGCATCTACTACATCAATAAATGCAAATGTGCTTTTCATCGAATGAAACGACTTTGAGTTGTTTGAGTTGAACAGTACTGCAGCATGAAATCCGATTATCTATCCCCTGGCATGATGTTCCACCTTTTACTGCAGTCGGTCAGAGAGGCAGACAGGTAGGTGGATCAGCAGGGGAGATAGGCAACAACTTCACTTCGAACTTTAGTGTCCTATTTGGGAAATGTGGTTTGTAGGGGTTATTAACAACAGATGGAATGCAATACAAAGCACAACCTATACAATTCAGGCAAAAATCAGTTGATATTAATGTAAATGACTCGATATACTGATATAAAATACAATCATCGGTTTGAAGTTGTACAGGCATAAGGCTCTACATTGTTTCATGTGCAAATTAAACAATGTAATTGCAGTGGAGGTAAATGAGCCCCTTGTCCAGTACTCCTGAGTAAAGGACAATTTAAACTGCCTGCTAGTCTCCTTAGTCTTGTGTTTATTGCTTAAACTGCCAGACAAAGCTGCAATACAAAACGTCAGAACACATTCAATACAACTCAGATAAAACAAGGTCATCATTTCTCCTACATGTTAAAAGACTTTATTTTCCATCCTAAAACCGAACCATGCTGTGTCCTCTTACCGTCTCAAAGCAAAGTCTTCTGTTGACAACAGTTCCCAGATATTTAAAGTTGCCTACTAATTCCATTTACCTTTTATTACAGTGGGCTTGGGAGTGGATGGAAACTATCTATTGCCATGCCCTTAGTTCTGACAGCATTTAACTTGAGCAAGAATTCATCCCGCCATGACAGAAACTCACCTACAACCCCCCTATTCCAAAGACCTGAATCTGAAATCTGAAATGTCTGACTGTGTTTTGGCTGTGGCAGTCATTAGTGTATAAAATGTACGAAAGTGTGTAGAGAACAAAAACTCCAGTGGATGAAAACAGACAAAAGGCCACAATTGACCTGAACAATCAGTAGGAAAGTCCACTGTCCAGCCCATGATGTTCAGATCTAACTTCTCTACAAGGATGTGCAGCTGGATGGCCTTTATAAGCTGAAGCAAACCTATGAACAGAAGCCCTGCATGGCTCTTTGGTTCTGAAAGAACAGATAAATGAATGTACTAATGTCAGGGAGTAAGCAAACGATAAGCAAACCCTAATGATTCTAATCCATTATGAACTTGGTTCAGAAGCAGATTCTGAAATGCCTTAATCACTAGGAAAGTTAATGCCAGTGGCCTGAAATCAATTAACTCCCTGGGGTTTCTGTTTTGGGAACAACAGTCTCATACTTCCAGAGGCTAGGGACTCTCTTCAACAAAGGTGATTTTATTAAAAAAAGAAATTGCACGAGAGTCGCTCAGCAAAGGTCAGAAGTACTTTCCCTCAGACATTATCTGGATCTGGACTCATCAAAACTTAGTCTGCATGAATAACTGAGTAACTCCCTGCACAACAAAGTTTATTTCAGGACCAGCTGGCCTCTAAGTACGCAACTCATTACGTTCAGAATTGAAATAAAGACAGTCAAACTGGCAGTTAAGACTATTCAGCTCATTGGCCAGTTGTGTGAGGTAATATTATCCAGGATTATCACCCTTATGTTATCACCCTCAGTTGAATCAGTGATTTACTAGAGTTTACCCACCTTTTTAGGCTGACAAGTCCTCACGACTTAAATTGACTGTATACATCATATTAAGTAGTATCAAATTGATGTACTTTTATGAGGATAGGGTCTTATAAGGCAAAGACAAAGCATAAATGAATGTTTTTTGGAAAAATATAGCTTTTTTTTTTTGTTTTTGTCATAGTTTACCCTGCTTTTTCTTTACCACTATATAACTATGTGTCTGCGTGATAGCTCTCATTCCTTTCAGTTAAGCTTCTACCTTCTCTTTATCTTTTTTGGCTGTTTAAAATCTGACTCATCTCTAGTTTGCGTCATAGCAGCCATATCACTGTCATGACATAGATCATTTATTTTACCCAATAACAAATAATAATAATAAACCCAAGGCTTTTTACTGGGATAGATTGTTATCAATTTAATCGGAATCGCAAGGTTATTGAATCTTTAAATTCATCCAATTTCACAGTCAATTTGACAGTGGAGGCAGACAAATATGTAAAATGTGATCTAGCTGACATCACGACAGCCTAACAAAAATACATCAGTGATGTTTAGACTTGGTTTGACGATCTGATAATCTAAAAATATGTCAATGGCAGTCTGTGAGTGTTTACCTCGCTAGCATGTTATTTCCTGGTTGCTTCTTTTTTTTTTTTCTTCAGTCAGACAAACAGAAAGATAGGAAAGCAGACAGATAGATTTACAGGCAGGAACAAAGTGGGGTAGAAAGCAGATAGACAGACAGGTAGAGTGACGGAGGTAATAGTCGACAAATAGGAAGACAGACAACAGTGCAGGAAGGCAAACAGGGACAGACAGAAAAACAAAATGATAAGCAGGCCGTTAGCGGTTAGGTGATCAAATGCAGCAAACGTTTTGATGATGAACACATGGCTAAATCATAGTTTTGCAAATAACAAGTAAATCGCAAGTCTTGACCTTGAAGTCTCAAGTCCCAAGTAATGATAGGGAGTTCTTAAGTCAAGACCCAATTAAAGATAAGGAAGTATCAAATCAAGTCCCAGGTAAAGATAGGGAAATCTCAAGTCAAGTCTCAAGTGACAGTGTTCAGCTGGAGTCAAGTCACAAGTCCTTAATTTTATTTTGAGTCCTAAACAAGCCAACAAGCTGTTTTTTGATCAGGTTTTGTGGCATTATAAACTCTTAAACCAACAGAATTGTGCAGCCAGACACTGGCTAATTTGAAATTTCAATTAAATTCCGTTGATGAACTGATTCAGCTCGTTCACCTTCAAGAAACTTTGATTGAATTGTTGATAGATTGAAGAAATGAATGCTTGAATGAATTAAGCCATCACTACTACTCTGGTTGGCTGCTGCTACGGGCTGGGCTGCTAGACCTAATTGTGTCGGCTCAAAAATTTACTGTAGGCTACTTTTTGTTGTTGTTGTTCAGTTTATTTTGTTTGGGTGAAGCAGGTGAAATGATTTCAGACTCTACTTGGCAAAGACTTGACTTTGACTTGAACACCTTTGACTCATGAATTACTTAAGTCATTAAATTTGTGACTCGAGTCTGACTAGAGTCAAGTCACATGACTCAAGTCCACACCTCTGGTAAATATAGTCTGAACATCTGCAGTCGCCTACAGCTGCAAAATCATTTTGTGACAAGAGGACCCAAATATCTTCAGGAAGGGAAGACAGACCACGGGTAAGAATAGGAGCAGTGCTGACTGTGCAGTAGCTCACCTTTGACTGCCTTCCCTGCTCCTTTTGTAGTCAACCAGAGCAATTGCTGTACCAGGGCCCACTGATGGGACGCACAGACTTGCCCTCTTCTCATGAGGAGCCTTGTGTGACTGGTGCTGGCCAAGATCCTGAACAGGCACTGACAGGCCTGGTGGTTGATGTCGCTGGCCAAGGTCCTGAACAGACACCGACAGGCCTGGTGGTTGATGTCGCTGGCCAAGGTCCTGAACAGACACCGACAGGCCTGGTGGTTGATGTCGCTGGCCAATGTCACTGGCCAAGGTCCTGAACAGACCTCTGCTGGTTTCAAGCCCGGTGGAGTGGCGTGGGGCCTTCGAGTACTTTGATGTACTCACATGCGTTTGATTTGTTAACATGAATTCCATTTTTATGACAGCTTATATGGGCATTATATTCATAAAAGCTACATTCCTCATCATAGTTTATTATAATTATTTCAATTATTAGCCAACATGTTGGTTATATGCAGAGATAATTTATTTCTGTTGATAGAGTTATTGATTCATCAACACAAATACATGAATCAAGAAAATGTTCTGTCTCTATTTCAGGAAAATGTGTATTTTACCTTGTTTTTAAAGGCTGTGGAAGAAGCTATAATGCAGGAATCGTGTTTTCCTATTTTTTCTTTGGAAATCTGGGGAATTATCTAATTGGTTTTTTTTCTGTAATGCCAACAGGGCTCAATGTGCTCTATACCCAGTATCTCCCCACATTTGAACACAACTGGGCTGCTGTGAGCACTGGAATTGCAGGACAGTAAGTAGTTTTTTTGTAGTCCATTTTTTTCTGTCCATAACCTCATAATCCAAGGTCCTTTCCCCCTTTCACACCTGTACCTGAGTTATCCAACATGTAATCACATATTTCTATTAACTTTCTATTACGCATGATCCTCAACCATAACCTTATCCTTAACCCCCAACACTTGGACCAACACTTACCAAGGATTGCTGAAGCTGAACCAAGCTGTGTTGTGTTAGTTTATTTGCACTGTGAGTTGGAACAAAGTATTGTCACCCAAACAAAGCAAAGCCACTGCAATCCCAAAGGACACTAGGATGCTCTCTCTCTCACAAGCACACACACACACACATGCATGCACACACGCATGCACGCACGCGCGCGCACACACACACACGCACACACACACAGTCTCAGGAATACAGAGGCAAACACAGACACACTGACAAACTGTCAGACTCATACAAACTCAGACGAACTGATGCACACACACTCACACACATATTCATTCTTACGCATAGACACGCAAAGGGCAGCATTGTCAACCTTTTCCCTCAGATGCAATGAGTGTTGTTTTGCTTTTGTCACACACACACACACACACACACACACATACACGTAGAGCCTGAGGACAGTCAGGTTAAAACAATGCATTATTGATCCCACCCATCCTACATTATTTAAAAGTGGAAGTGGTGTAAAATGAAAATGAACTCACTTCCGTCACCTGAATTCATCATGAAGTTTAGTGCTGTATGTAAATTAAACTTTGTTCAAGGGAAACCTTGACTTTGTGAATGTTGCTGTGTTGCACCGTTATGGAAAACATTTTACATTTCTCTTTCAGCTATCATAATGCTGCCTTCAAGTGCTGTTGGAAACATCATAATAATGAGCTGAGCACACATGAAGGACCCCAAAAGGGGTAAATATACCTGGAAAAGTGGGACATTTCTTTGATCCTTGAGTTACCTACATGAGACGTTTTTGAGGCAGCTGATGGGAAGTGATGTATATAACAACTTTTGGCTACTAAAATAATTACACGCCCTTGATGTACATTTGCTCATCTTCATTTTGCCGCTGCAGCACAAAATAGCTCTTAGCTTCTTGATTTCTAAAACAATTGCACTAGCGCTTCCAAGCTGCTTGGGTGGGGTGGGGGAGTATGTATGATTGGAGTGAGTGAAACTATGTTGACTTTAAAAACACCAAAGTATTGTGTCAGTTGTGTTGTTGTAACTAAGAGAATTGCTGAACATTTGACCTGATGAAGACCTACATTAGGAGTGTTATGTAAGTTAAATAAAGGTGTGTGGGCTTTACCTCCTCTTACTATGACTTATTCAGCCCAGCACCTTACCTGCGTATGACTAGTCAAATTAATACATTGAATCGATAGTGATAGAATTTTATATCAGATTCTCTATGGAGAAGACAAGCCTTATGTAACTAAACTCTGCAGCCAACAGAGATGATGACTTTGGTTCCCTTTTAAGGCAAAATTTGGCCAAACTCTTGTGGTCCACATTTAGAGTCCTGAATAATTTAAAACTGAACAACTGTGCAGTAAATGTAGGCTATGATATACAAGTAACATTTGGAGGCTGTGCACAAATAATGTCTAAATATTTAACAACCAGGCTATAAATAGATAGATACATGAAAAATATTGTTGTGGTGTGAGTGTATGTCAATTTAGTAACATTATCAGTAAAAGTGAATAGTGTGATAAGGTAAATTTGTTTCCAAATGGTGGTTACTGTGATTCAGTAAACTGTCTTGTCTTTAGTCCTTGCCCCTCTGGTCACAATCATGAGTTGTTGCTTGAAAAGCATCAGCTCAGTTAATGCTAACATGTGACTGCTAGCCACTACAAACGTTAGCTTCTACTAGATACGTTAGCTAGTGTGGAAATCAGATGTGTTTATAACAAGACAGTGATAGTTAGCTAACCAGATGCTATGGTTAGCTAGCTAACAAAATGACACCATCTAAACACAAAATCAATCAGATGTATCAGTGATGAAATGAGTTGAATGTGGACGAGAAAAGAATCCCAGCTCTTCCAACATCACTTCTATTAAGTACTGATTTAGAACTGTTATGTTGAGAAGTCTCCCCCAATAATGATGTAATCATTCCACACATTTCTAATTACACTGCAGATTTCATGGAAAAATTCTGGTGATGCTGAGTTTGGAGTATAAATATTAGCTCTGATCCTCTATAATGACATCTACCCAACCCACCTGCCTCTTTATGTGAAAAATGACCTGAAAATCTAAATTTTTCTTAATCAAAATAATCAGCTCCCTTTTCCTAGGGGAGAACGTACTGTAATAAAGTTCCCTTACCGTTTGGTCGTTTAAGTAAACATGGACATGCCGCAATAAACTATGTGTTTTTAATAATCTGTCATATTGGCAGATATCGGAATCGGATATTGGAAATTCAAAATCATTTATTGATGATATATTTATTGATATTGTTATCAGCAGGGCAAATTCCATATTGCTCAAAACACACTGTATAGTCATCCCATAGCTCATTTCCCCCCTTTTCAATCAAAACCATTTAGAAAGGAACCCTGACTCAACTGTAATCTATCCCAGGTAGAGGCCCTCATATAAGGGGAACTTTGTGATGTGTGGTGCAACCTTCATAGTTGCATGTAAGCTGCATCTCTCAGGCCAGGTTGGATAGATTTTATTGTTTTGAGCACCAGGCCGAGGTTGTCAAGAGATATAATATCACACCTGTTGTTTTTTCTGATCCCTGTTTAGTTTCAGCCGATGAGTTTAATGCTTACTGGCACTTTAATATAATGTTGCTCATTGAGTTTTTTTATTTGGAGAGATGGAGGTCCCAGAATACCCAGTATATTGCCAGCTCTATTAAATCTCTAAATATTGTGGTGCTCCAGGCACTTGTCCTCAGGTAATCAGGAGTGTATTCAGGCTTTCAAGTCCAAAGAGGCTGTTCTGCCTGACCTGCTGGGCATAAAGGCACAGGGGGCCATTGATGAGGTCGAGGTTACACAGCATCTGTGAAATGCATGGCCCATCCAGATTTTCCTTCAGCCTGGAAAGGATGGGAGCTGACAAATGCCACTGACATTAGGAAAAGCACTGTGGAGTTTTAGGCTAAACTCTATGCTGGTGAGTACACAGAGGATCTGGTGTTGGAGCAACAGTTCTTTGAGGGCCTACCACAAGTGGCAGCAGATGCCAATGCTGTGCTTGACTGACCATTGTTGGTGCAGGTGTTGTTCACTGCACCCCATGGCATGGAAAATGGTTGTGTGCCCCTGGTGTTGATGTTTGAGGACTTTTATGAATCTTTCTGATGGGTGTAGAAACTCACCCTGCTACCCAACCTGTGCCTTCACTGTGCACAGATTACAAAATCTTCTCCAAAGCGTTGGTAGGGGAAGTGATGGGTCAGTTATACATACGGACCAGTCCTACTGTGTTACTGGCAGATTGTGTGAGAGTGTGGATAACATATCTGGATGGATGTCTCTAGATTATTTGGCCTTAAACTGTTTTTATTTCATTGGACCAGGAAAAGGTTTTGAGCATGTTGAACACCAGAATTCATGGACAATCTTTGAGGTACCCATAGCTCGTTTTCTTTTCCAGCTGTTGGAGACAGACATTTTATCACAAAAACATAAACAGAAATATATGCTATAATGCTGAAAGATTCTTATTGTCTGTACCCGAAGCTGTGCTGCTGCTCCTTTCTCCTCCTCCAGAAGCAGCATCTTTTCAAGCCTCCTGCTTCTTCCACTCTCCCGCCATCTTCAGCTGGTTGGCTTCTTCCCACTGGAGTTCAAGGGTCTTATTGTTTTATCCAAGCTGTCCCATTCTGACACTTTTTCCTTGAGGAGTTCAGCCTCTTGGTGCCATGCCCCCAGGATGATGTGCTGGAGGCCCTTGATGAGTCCAGGACTATACTCAAGTCCTTTCCTGACGTCTCTTGGGTGACCCCAGCCTGCTGCTGGTATGATCACGGGAAGAGTAGAAAGTACAGTATAGGCTCTGTCTCTGTAGTCTACAACAATATGCTACGTGTGCACAGCTTTTATACAGAAAATGTTGACATAAAGAGGTGTAACTTCTCAAGTCCTAGTTTGGTAATCTGCCATGGTATAGTCTGTGATCACTCATATATCTTGGAGGAGCCCACAGTTCTTCAGACAAATCACACAGTCTCAAGGCTGTACACTATACTAATGAGCAACATGGTTAGATAGATAGATAGATAGATAGATAGATAGATAGATAGATACAATAAATACATAAAGTAAGAAACAAATAAATAGCCACACATATTAAAAATCAACATCTATTTTCTGAAAGACAGAAAAGAAAAAACTACCTGTTCTGTCTCTCCTGACCTGGAAGCCTTGCACACAAACACACAACACACACCTGCTGCGTGACTTGCCCACTCACATGGCGAGATCATTATAACATGTCCCTGGGATAGGTGTGTGTGTGTGTGTGTGTGTGAAGGGTGATTGACAACTTGGCTGTGCTGCTCGGCTCAGTTCTCCTGTGGTTTCCCCTCCGAATGAACTGTCAGACACTTGAAAGGCAGACGCCTTCCAAGGCAAACACTGACTGGAGGGATTCCAGCAGGAAGAATCGGTTTTGACTACAATTATATTTCATCACCGCCTTTTATTATTTAATGCCACTAGCCCAAAAGTATGCTATAATAAGTTCCTGTTGTTGTGGCATTTGCCTAATGCTGTCGCTGCTAATGCAACAAGTTCACCTGAGTTTTCTTTTGATTAATTTAAGTTTTTTTTTAAACATTGTGCATTGACTGATTTTGATTGCTGATTTTTCTTTATAAATCTGTAAATCATCCAAAACAAAGATAAATAGATAGACAGATAGACAGACAGACAGACAGATAGATAGATAGATAGATAGATAGATAGATAGAAAGAAGACAGTGTCATAAAAAGTAATAGGTCAAGGTCATGCAATTTACTGGAGACTCTTGATGGATAA
>CABFOQ010000340.1:6737-19189 GCA_900660455.1 Gephyroberyx darwinii | reverse complement strand
TGATTTTTAATGGAATATCTACATAGGTGTACAGAGGCCCAATTTCAGCAACCATCACTCCTGTGGTCCAATGGCACATTGTGTTAGCTAATCCAAGTTTATCATATTAAAAGGCTAATTGATCATTGAAAACTGTTGTGCTGATTAAAGAAGAAATAAAATTGGCCTACCTTAGGCTAGTTGAGTATCTGGAGTATCAGCATTTGTGGTTTGATTATAGTCTCAAAATGGCCAGAAAAGAAGAACTTTCTTTTGAAACTCGTCTGGCTATTGCATTGAAGTTCCCAGAAATTCCCATTCCGAGAAATTGCCAAGAAACTGGAGATTACACAACGGTGTGTACTACTCCCACTCACAGAACAGCGCAAACTGGCTCTAACCAGAATAGAAAGAGAAGTGGGAGGTCCTGGTGCACAAGTGAGCAAGAGGACAAGTACATCAGAGTCTCTAGTTTGAGAAACAGGCCCCTCACAGGTCCTGAACTGGCAGCTTCATTAAATGGTACCCGCAAAATACCAGTCCCAACGTCAACAGTGAAGAGGGAATCCAGGATGCTGGCCTTCTAGGCAGAGTAGCAAAGAAAAAGCCATATCTGAGACTGGCCAATAAAAGAAAAAGATTAAGATGGGCAAAGAACTATTTAGGGAAGAAGCAGTCAGCTGGTATTCTGTGGCCAGCAGTCACCAGATCTCAACCCTATTGAGCTGTTGTGGGAGCAGCTTGACCGTATGGTACGTAAGAAGTGCCCATCAAGCCAATCCAACTTGTGGGAGGTGCTTCAGGAAGCATGGGGTGAAAGTTCTTCAGATTAATTGCTAGAATGCCAAAAGTCTGCAAGGCTGTAATTGCTGCAAATGGTGGATTCTTTGACAAAAGCAAAGTTTGAAGGACCAAATTATGAGAGAGAGAGCGAGCGAGAGCGAGCTGTTAAATATATATATACACATATATAATATATAATGGTGGATTCTTTGACAAAAGCAAAGTTTGAAGGACCAAATTATGAGAGAGAGAGAGAGAGAGAGAGAGAGAGAGAATTTTTTTTTTTTTTTCTTTAACGCACTGGTATCCGATCGGTACTCGGTATCGGCTGATACGATCAGGTATCGGAATCAGTATCAGGAAGGAAAAAATGATATCGGAACATCTCTATTGTCTAATTTATTATGTCCTCCTGCCCCAACGTTTTGGGTTCCAATTTGACTGTATTTTTTTTTATTCCTCCCTCTCACCCTAACTTTTTGGGTCCAATGTTTCTGAAACAGAAAATGATGTGTGTGCGTGCTGTATGGTTGTGACACAAACTGCAAAATTGTGATCTTTTGTAGCTGTGAACAAATTACTATTTACAAATGTGCAACATACATTTACAGGACGCATTGCTTGTGGTTGGCTAAGTCAAGAGTGGGGGTGGACCCACTGTTGCCAGCCTTGGAGGATGTGGTGCATTCCACTTGGCACTGCAAATGTTTTCAATGACTCACAAAAGGAAATAGCTCTCAACTTCAAATGCCTGTGTTCGCAAACATTTTCAAGTTTGCAAAACAAATGAATATCACAAAACATTGCAAATTGTGTCGCAACCCTACAGCACACTTCAGCTATGGATTGGAGTACATTTGTGTGTTTGTGTTAGTTTGGAAGTCATGTTACAACCTCACACATCTTATAATGCAAGTACAGCAGCTGCCAAAGTGGCTGCAAATGTTTTTACTAATTCACAAAAGGAAATGATGATTTGCAAAAAATTTTGCTTTCAAGTTTATGAAATGGAGCATATGTGTGGAGCTTGTGAAACCATGGGTTTTATTTACTCAACTCATATTGTTGAGTAAATGTAATGAACTGGATCAGTGACTCTTCTCCTCTCACCAGGACTGTATACCTCAATATCATTTGGGACACTGGAAAAGAATAGGTGAGTTGGTTTCAACATTAAGACTACATCATACAACTATAATGTTATGATATTTTGTCTGATATTATGCCTTTATTATGTTTTATTAAATGCTCAAGTAAAATATCAGTTTAATGTGTGTGTGTCTCCATGCCATCTCTCCAGAGTCCATGCGTAGCTATATAAGAAAGAAGCGCCTCCCCCTGTCTTTGACTGGCTCCTCCTATGATGGTGTATCTGTGAATGATGTCATCTTTAGTGGACGCACAGCTGTAGAGGAGCTGCTGGGAACTGCAGTGTGATGGAGCTGACCAATAAAAGAGCTGTGATTGTGACTGATAAAATGTCTTGCCCACATCAACACAGCAGTCACTCAGAACAGAAAAAACTAAGCCATGTTGATCTGTTGATGTGACTGTGTTGCAGTCTTTTTTTTGTCTTGATCCAATAGCTATGCCGAATGGCTACAATGTAAGCACCTCTGATCGGTCCGGCTCATACTAGCCCAGCTCTGATCAGCCTTAGTTCGACAGTCCATCACTGGGTGCTTTTGTTACTGTTGCCTTAGAAAGATGAGAACGTAGGTGTGTGTGTCCTGGATTTTTCCTGAGCTGATGTAAATTAAAAATGTTGCAAGTGACCAATAAGAGAAAATCAATGTTGATAACACAGGCTATAAGGAATAAAAGTGTTATAAAAAAAACCCCACTGTTGTAAATGTTGGTAATATTCCCCATCTGTATTGCCTCAAACAAAAAAAAAAGATCCTAAAAAAAGATCCTGTTGAAAAAAGTTCCTACACTTTTTTGCTCATCAAATTCCATGACCAAGTTTCCAAGTTTTCCAAGTGGAAGTCCAAGTTTCAAACATTTTTTTATTTTCAGCAGCTGATCTGAATGTCCCAGGTCTTATTTCTGTCTACAACTATCACTTAGGGCCGATACTATCAGGACATTTCGGATTTGGGTTTTTACTCCTCAAAGGTAAGTGGAACAACAAGCAGCCAAGCTTGACATCAAATATTTAACTGGTTGGAATAAAAGATTATCAACAAATTTCTATGACATTTCCAAAACTATATGCCCATGTTCCATTCTCCATAACTTTTCCAGTCCTGGAAAATCATGAATTCCATGATGTGCAAGTCCAAATTGTTTCCAGGACCACAGCACATTTGTGGCAATGACATATACACCTAATTAATGATCAGTTTATGAATTAATCATCCATCCAGCCACCCATTTTCTAGCCACTTCTCTGGTTCAGGGTCTGGTCAAGCATAGCAGCCCAGATATTCTTTTCCCCAGCAACTCCACCAGCTCATCCTAGGGGATCCCCAGGCATGCTGGGAGATCTAGTCTCTAGTGTCTGTGGTCTCCTCCTAGTCGGCCGTGCCTGGTATACCTCCAATGGGAGGTGCCGGGGGGAGCATCCAGCCAGGTGCCTAAACCGCCTCAACAACTCTCCTGGCTATAGGTCAGGGATGGAACAAAGATTGGCCAGTAAATCAAGTGCTTTGCCCGATAGCTTTACCAGCTACATTGCAAATCCCGTCACTTGATGACTGAGCGTCAGTAGGGGTGTCCGAAAATAAAGCTTTGAGATTCAAACCATGCGGAGACAGGTCAGAGTTCTGTAAACCCAAGGTCAATTTTGTGGAAACCATGCATAACCATAACTATGGATATTGTTACTGAAATATAAACTAAATATGCATTCAGAAATGTTTTTACTAGTCATAATTTATTTAAATTATGATGAAATTTAAATTAAAATTCCCTGGAGGAGAAGGCGGCGGATCGAGCCCTAAGTTTGGCTCTGACGTCGCCATTGAACCAGGGCTTCTGGGGATACCTCGTCAGTGCAGTGTCTAATATAGCTGGAAACAGAGTCTGTGTATTCATTGATGTCACCATCAGCTGCAACACGAAACATCTGCCAGTCAGTAGACTCAAAGCAGTCCTGCAGTGTAGCCACAGAGTCGTCGCTCCATTGCTGGACTACTCTTGGAACCGGTTTATCCTGTTTAAGTCTTTGTCTGTAGCTGGGGAGCAAGAGAATGGAAATGTGGTCAGCTTTTCCAAATGCAGGTCGGGGGAGGGGTTTGTAGCTCTCCTTGAATGGAGAGTAACAGTGATCCAATGTCTAGTCACCTCAGGTAGGAACATCAATATGTTGGTGGAATTTCGGCAGGACTTTCCTCATGTTGGCCCTGTTGAAGTCCCCAACAACAATGAATGCAGCCTCCGGGTGTATGTTTTCCAGATCGTTTATGGTGTCATATAGCTCGTCCAGAGCGCGAGTTTTGTCTGCCTGAGGTGGTAAGTAGACAGCTGTGAGGATCACTGATGTGAACTCACGTGGCAGGTAGAAGGGACATACTTTAATGGCCATAAACTCCAGGTCCGGAAAACAGTGTGTTGTTATTACTGTCACATCCGTGCCCCACTGAGAGATGACCATAAAGCACACCCCGCCTGCTCTGCTCTTGCCTGATTCCGGGGTCCTGTCATGTCGGTGGGTAGTGAATCCGCCGGTGTGACGGCGGAGTCCGGTACTGTCGGGTCGAGCCAGGTCTCAGTGAACGCCAGGACGCAGCAGTTCTTCACGTTGCGCTGATTGCTGATCTGAGCATGAAGTTCGTCCATCTTGTTGTACAAAGACATTATGCTGCCTAAGGAATAATTCTGTCTGTCCTCTTCAATGTCCCTATGGAGAGATAAGCCGCTTCTGTTACATCGTCGCCTTTTTTTTCTCAGAGAGAAAATGGAGCGAAAGTAAGTCCTTATCTTCAGAGAGAAATGAAGAATTAATGGGAAAGGCAACCTTGGACAGATTGCTGTATCAGCGGCTAATATATCTGAACTGAATCCAAGAGTTGGGTGTGATAAAACCCCACCGAGCGTCATTATATGGAGCTTCAGCCAGAGACGAACATCCTCCTTGTGAAACTCATTACCCCTGACCTCAGAGCCTTTGTTACCAAGCTGCCCATATCACTCTGCATTGTATGCAATATCACATATGAAGTTAATCCCCCTCTCATGGGCCTATATTAGTACTGTATGAAATGAGAAAGGTAATTAATGATTGGGATGATGACGAATCACAGCAAGTGGCAACACTATGGCTGCCAAACCTTTCTTTCAAATATTGTATACTGAGAATTCATCCCTACAACACTTCAAGAGGAAAATGATATTCCTCTCATTGAAATCTGTCAGTTAGAGGAAAGCTGCATCCTGATAGCCTCGCTCTTGGCAGTTGTTGACTCCATATTGAGAAATACTATCACTGTCCCTTCATTTTCTTCATATTATCTATCCATATTAATTTGGGTTCTGCATATACTAGCTGGACAGATGGTGTAAGGCACAGCCAAAGCTAATCACTTTTTAGCTCTGGAAAATCAGCATCACATATGTTATGACAAGGAATAACTTCCATGTTGGAACCTGGAAAGCAAGGACTGGGCCTGGATCAGACAAGACACTTTGCAGTATATGAAACAATGTGCATTCTTTGGTACCTGTGATAGTCTGTTCCATGTCAATGCAACACATCATCTTCTATGGTGAAATTGTCAGATTGTTGTAATGTCGGGTCAAGGCCTACCATTTGTTTTAATCTGTTGACATCAAGATTTCATGCTGAGTTTGGTTTGTTTATGAGGGGAGCTGTAAATAATACATTCAGTCATGAGTTTTAAGATAGTGAAATTGCTGATTACAGCTGAAGGAACCCTACTTTTGCCTGCCCAGTTTTCAGTGAGCAACTAAAAGCTTAGAGACAGAACACTTTTCTAATGAAACCAAAGGCCATGTTTCCACCATAAAAGTCTAACAATCAATCTGCAATATGATGAAAAACCTATTAGAAAAGACCCCAAGATGCTGTCACATAATTTATTGTTCTCTAAAACAGGTTATCTCTCAAGGGCCCAGATGAAACTTTTCTCTGCATTCCCTCAAGGAATTCCTCCTAAATCAAATCCAATTAAATCTAATTCTTCATAAGCACCGTGGATGCATTAATTTTATCTACCAGGTATGCTTTGTGATATTGAAATTAGAAAACCCTGATAACGCTCACAGTGCATCTTCTAAACTTACTTACTGAAAAAAAATAGCGTCTCAAAATTGGCTTTGTGAATTGTTGATCTGCCAGAAATGCTGGTGTGAGCAAAGCTTGAGCAAAATACAGAAGTTTTAAAGTGTGTGCAAGCATGAATGAGTGTTGATATTTTGTATTTGTTGTGAATGAGTGTTGTATTTATGACAGAGGGCTAAGAAAATAGCACAGGGTTCAGTAAGTTATCATCAAATCTGTCATGTAAAACTAGCTTTTCTCCGAGATAATCGACAGGTTTATTTTTTATCTTCTGCAATTTATTCAATCTTATTGACTGACCATAATGACCTTTTGATTTCCTCACAACAACAGTAACAACACTCATTAACGGAACACTTTGATACGGTATGATTTATGGCTCAGTCATATCCATCGCCCCCCTGCAAACATGCAGCTAGCTGTTCTACCACATTCAGGTGAGTTCAAGGTACAACTGTGCTGTCAAAGTTCAGATATACTGGTTCTCCTGATGTTTATAATACATTTGTGAATTACTGGACAAGGCACATTTTAGTGCGCCTCTACCACTGTGAGGAGTATGGATAACGAACATCTAAAGGAGAAACCTCAACGGTCAGGGTGTACCACCCTGGAAAAGATCCTGATTTTTCTGTTCCTGGCCATGACTGGAGCCTGCATTGGCCTTGTGGTCGTCTACTTAACTGACAAATCTGACTCTTCAACTAGTGGAGTTGGTAAGTGTTTATACATAATAAATGTATTGTTTGTTGGTTCACCAATAGTAGTATAATACTAGTCAAATCTAATAACCTATAAATTATATCATGACCCTTTACACTGAGCATTATTGTGCCGATGCTTGTTTTATCTTTCTTATGGTTATTTGCTCATTTTAAAGTGTAAAATACTTCTCAGATAAGATAGAAATGTAATGCAAAAAAATCTTGGAGAAGAGCCTATAAGTGAATGATAAGTGAAGTGAATATTTTCTTCCATCTCATAGAAAATTTTATAACTATGACTCCCCATTTTTGTTGCATCAAACTTTGCAATTCTTGAGTGTGGGCTCACCCTATAGACATTCCTTGTTAAGAGGAATATGCATTGTATTAGTAAATATTTCCCAGCCAGTTGTAGAATATAATGGGTTTTTTTTATCAATATAATAGTTTTTTGTTTTTTATTAATATACAGTCACATTGGTTAAGAGCTCAGATGAAAGCCTTCTAGAGGTTTCTGTGTCTTATTCTTGTGTTGTGAGGTCCCTGCTACCAGCCACACTGTGTAGTAGAGATACACAGCTGTGGGGAAAGGCAACAACAAGACAAGATGGGGATAGTGTGGAATGTCTATAGAAAATCCACTGGGAACTGAGGTAAAAGCCTATTGCTTAGATAGCTGCATCTGATCACCACCAAATCAGTGACTGAGCATCATTGAAAGGCATCAGGTCTCTTTTGACCAGTGACAAATGTTGCTGTCAGTGGCTTCTCACAGAATGTGATTCATTATGATCTGATTGGGTGGCAAATAATGTTCATTCCAGGGATTTTGAAGCTGGTCCGAAATCTAAATAGATAAAGGAATTATTCTGCAGAAGAGCTAAAAGAAGGTGGGAAAGCATTAAACTTCAGGTGCATTACTTACATATTAAAGACCTATTAACCTCTTACACTCAAAAGATTAAACATACATGGGCTAATTCTCAGATTTAATCACTGTTAATCCCAGGCTTTTGTTCAGTAATAGACCGCCTTGTGAAGCCTACTCACTTTTGTGCCTCTTCCAATGCAGACTGTGATAGTTTTCTATCTTTCTTTGTTGTCAAGGTTGATGATATCAGAGCTAAGATTTCTCACCCCACCTCCTCAAGTAATATACCCTGCCCTCATGCAGACACCCTCAGTCAGTTTGTACCGATCTCTGTGGGAATTTAAGGACATTGTATCCTATATGAGATCTTCTTCCAGTCCTGTAGATATTATTCCAATCAACTTCCTTAAATAAATTATAGAAGTCATACTGCCCAGCTTACTTTCAATTATCAACAGCTCTCTGTCTTTTGGTTGTGTCCCTGATTATTTTAAAATGGCATGTGTTCAACCTGTCCTAAAAACCCTTGACCTTACTACACGACTGTGTAGCTGATGTTAGGGACTGGATGCTCCAAAATTGCCCCCAGCTAAACCCAGATAAAACAGAATTTCCTTTTTATCTTTTTTGTATTTTTGGTTGTTTCTTGTTAAGCACTTTGTAGCATGTGTTTTGAAAAGTGCTTCATAAATAGTTTCTTCTTTTGATTTCTATCTGACTAAATGTGTTTAGCACTGTACCACTACTGAAAACCTCAGAGCTCTATCCCTTCATCTTTTGTCATGTACTTCTAAAATGTAGAGTTGTCCTTGAACTTCAATTTTGCTCCAGCCAAATATGAGAGGCAAAGCAACAGCAAAAAACAACTTGTCAAAAAAGAGATCATCAATATATCTTCAACAAATAAGTAGTATTATTACTACTGCCGTTTTCACAATGAGATTTATTTCCTTGTCCTCTGATTTTCTTTTTTCTGGTATCAAGGAACTCAAAATACAAAAAAATAGAGCCAAGAATCCATAGCATAATAATGCATGGGTCATCAATCTCCCTGAGAGATACAGCCCTACATATGCTGCACTCTCAAGTAGTGTTTAACATAACACAGAAAATAGTACCCTGCCCTCTTCTCTCTCACACTGTTCTTCTCCCTCTCATACCAATTCCATTTTTAATTTAGGAAACCCATTCTTCATTCTAGCCTTACAGGGCGAAAAATGACATTTCCATTCTTAAGTGGCAGTGACTGCATTGTGAGAGCAGACAAAATTTCTACTGCCTTCTTTTGTCTTTGAGACTGAAAGTGGGTGCAATGTTTCGGTTTACATGAAAGGAGTAAAGTGGTAAAGTGAAAACCATGAAATCAGCTAAACCAATGTCCTTTTAACATTACAAGAAATTTAAAAAAATCTATCGTCATGAAATGCATTAAAAAGGATTTCCCCTAAAAATGAGATGGTTTGTTTTACACAACAGGACAATAATGTTAACAATGTGATAATATTGATGGCAATATTCTGCCCACATGACAAGTTATATTCCAGAACCTTGTTGTTAAACACAGCTGTGTTCAGACACTGTCTGCCAAAGCTGCAACATCCACTGGGGAAACCCTGGTCTTGTTGTTGCTGCTGCTGATAACAATCAATGCTGTTGCTAAGGTATCTCCTGCTGATTTTTCTGTTCATTTTCATTTTGTAGTGCAGAAACCATAAGGTGTTTTATTCAAAAAATGGCAATTGCATATGATTATTCCCTGTTAAATTGCTTGTAAACATAGGCATCAGCATTACAATATTGGATACTTCTTAAATTCCATTCCAAATGCCTTTGAAAAAAACACCTTTTATCAATCTCACAGACTCTGTATATCCACTAATATCATGTGGATGGTTAAAAAAGGAAAGATAGTAGGATCCTTAGGTCAAGCAGGAGGGTATTGAGTTTCTTGAAAGCAGTGAGCAGTACATTGTAGCCTACAAATGACTTTAGGAGCTTGGGGCAGAGGGGAGGAGAATGCTTCACACCATCAGTTATAGTGGCATCACTCAGCATTTGATTCAGTATAATACCTACGGTATGAGGTGTTCTGTAAAAAAGGGTATCTGTTGCTATTGAATCATTTCCAAATATAATGACCCAGTAACACATATTCTCCTCTGTCATCGCCACACCTGCATACACATATAGATGTAGATGTGGGCTCAGGTTGCGGTAGTCTTCAGGAGCTGTCTGAAGAGTCAGGTACCTTCACCAGCTGGAACTACCCAAGCAGCTATGACAATAGCAAGAGCTGCGCCTGGCACATCACTGTGGACCCGGATAAGGTAGCATATCCATTATTGCTCTTCCAAATCTCGCATGTACGTGCACACAAACGTGCACTCTCTGCCTCTCTTCCCTTCCTTGCCAGCAGCCCTACTCTCTAAGTGACTTCTCTGATAATAAAAAAAAAAGAAAGAGAGAAAGAGAGAAAACACCTCTGCATGTTTCTGTTGCAGGTGATCCATTTGTGGTTTGAAGAGTTTGCTTTGGAGGACACCAAGCTCTGTACGGCAGACTTCATCACACTAGTAGACACACTGGGAACCATTGGTGAGGCCCAAGAGAGTATCCAAATTTGTTTAGTTAGAATTTCTTAAAAACTGTGAAGAAATAGAATGGAAGAAATCTCTGTTCTTTCTTGTAAGGTGAGAGATTATTTCTCTGCCATGTTGTCAAATATGGTAATATATCAACTGTAAAGCATTCGATTTAATGATGCAACACACTCCTTTGAGGATATCACACTACCATGGTCACACTAGGCTGGAATTGATATTTTTCATCTTTGTTCTGCCAAGTAAGCCTTGAAGACGGACCTTTGTTAATCACAATCTAAATTGCTTGAGCAATCTTATTCAGTTTGCTCCACGTATCATAGTCTAATGGACCTCAACAGTGATGAATGTTTAACCGAGCATTTTGACAAGCTTTCATGCCCATTCTGACCTGTTAGCTGACAATGCTGCGGAGAAGGAAAATAGCAGGATACTGATAGATAGACAGATACACTATAGATAGATTGATAGACAGATAGAGAGGGGGAGAGAGACAGACAGACAGAGAGAGACAGAGAGAGAGAGAGAGAGAGAGAGAGAGAGAGAAAGAGTAAGCAAGCCAGCCACCCACTCACACACAAGCACACACACACTTACATGCACATAAATACACCAGTTCCCTCAAGCCTGCAGTGCTATCCACACGTTCAAGGCTAAGGGGATTGAGCTTTGATGTTATGCCCAAATCAGCCCATCCATCCATGGGCAGACTGAGCTAGTGAGCCACACACTCCGCCTGGTCCACTGCACTGCTCTACTTAACACACTCTCCCCCACTAGTTTCCAGCCCCGACTGCAGAGTTAAATGCTGTGTATTTACTTCCCAATTGTCTTTGATCTTTATCCCTGTGGAAAGATTTTTATCATGTATCCTCTTTTTGCATTCTCTATATCAAAAACAAAACTCACTAAATGAATAAATGAGCGCTATTGGTTATTTATAAGCACATTATCAACCTCCCTTATTGCTGCTTAATTTGTGTGGTTATATGTAGGTAAATACTGTGGCTATACCAAACCCAAACCGGTGGTGTCACTGGGAAACCGATTGACAGTCTACTTTGACACCAATGACAGAAAAACAGACCAAGGTTTCAAGGCTCATTACAAAGCTGTGGCTCCAGAAATGACATCAGGTAAGACGATAACTGAGAACTCAGCTCTGCAAAATGTTGAATGTCTCTCTGCTAGATGAAATGATGGGTGAGAGAAGGGAAATGAAGGGAGGGGTTGGAGGGAGTGAGGAGGGAGGAAGGGAGGGAGAGTGGGTATCCTTGAGGTGTCTGTGGAGCTCAAGTGCCCTCCATCCCCGCTGCCAGAAATAGCCGGAGCTGGTGGCTCTCTCCAAGGTGACCGCGGGGATCTGCTGACCCCCGGCTTCCCAGAGCAAAACTATCAGAATGGAGCGCTATACCAGGTACCACTGCGCACACAAGCAAACACACACACTATGAAAACTCAAATAACACAGCTACATAGCATTAGCTTACACAGAATTGTTTAACACCTGAAGAGATAGTGCTGACCTTCACTAAGGGTTTAAGCTGTAGAAAACAGTGTTCACTCTGCCATAGATGGGAAATAGGATATAAGAATATATCACATTGTATCAAACAATCAACAAACTAGACATATGCCCTTATTTGGTCCTTGTCTGTGTTGTAAACGCTTATAATTGATTCATTTGAGGTTTCTAAACAAAGTAAATCCATCAGCTATTGATCCCAACACAGTCATATTGACAACTCCTTTGGTCTTGGTCATTGATTGATGCATCTAATTAAATCAAAGTGGATCTAGTAATTTCATGTGGGGGTTCCCATGCTGGGTTTGGACGTGAAGACTTATGGTTATTTGGTAGTTATCATTACTGTATCTTTCCATGTTTTTTCTGCCTTGGCTTGGTGGCTGGGCTTCTGTCCAAACAAGGTCAGCAAAAATGGAAAGCTTATTTATGAGTTCTGTCAAAATGCGGCTCATGTTGCATTCCACAACCCATGAGCGACTCAAGGGTAGGAAGACATTGGGAGCCATTGTAGATAGCGATTTGCTACATAGATGACACTGCAGCAGTTTACAGAAAACCATATGCTGTCAAGCTAGCCACCTTTGTAGTGGGGTAGCTGATCTGTGTTATTATGAATGATTGGTGTGTGTGTGTGTGTGTGTGTGTGTGTGTGTGTGTGTGTGTGTGTGTGTGTGTGTGTGTGTGTGTGTATGTGTGTGTGTCTGTTTGATCAGTGGAGAATCACAGTACCTGAAGGGGAGAA
>CABFOQ010000334.1:0-12490 GCA_900660455.1 Gephyroberyx darwinii | reverse complement strand
AAGTGTATGCAGAATGAGCTGAGGAATGCAGTTTCTCAGGTACATTTATACATGACTGATGTAATGGGATGTTGAAATCTCCTTCAGTCATGGGGTCCTTCTAGAACAATCATACAGGTACAAACTCCATGTTACATAGACTACATAGACATGTCACTATGTTAATATGATGAAGTCAGTATGATATCTCTAATGTACACATGTGTTTCCCCTCCTGTCTGGTCTGAAGTTAAACAATCATGTGCACAATCCTTTGACAATCCTTTGATTTGATTAGGTCAAGGAATAAAGAACACATACACATTCCTCTTATCTCAGTAGTTTCCACTGACTATGACTACACTTATACATACATACATTAAGAACACACTTACATCATTATTTTCCATAACACTTCCTATACACGTTGCAGAAGATCCTCTGACTCATGATGTTGTGCAAGGAACAGGATATGTCATAAGTGGTTACTCTCTCGATCCCTGTATTGTTGATTATGAGTGGGTTTTTTTTGGTTGTCTAGGTACCGAGGAGGCAGTGGACCTCTGCACGTGTCCAGAGGGAAGACCAGCCATCCCCTCCACAAGGCTTTTATTGAAGCGGGCCAACAGGCAGGATACCCCTTCACTGATGACATGAATGGACACCAACAGGAAGGCCTGGGCTGGATGGACATGACCATTTATAAAGGTACAAGGAACAAGAGACTTCCACCTCATAAATGTATGAAAGACATGAAACTCCACTTAAAATAGTACAGATGCTCAAGAATGACTGTTGACTGCAATGTGCATTTCAGTTTCTGCACTTCAGATATGCATGTCCATTACCATGTGGGCCATTAAACTGACCAGGCTGATGAGCCAATAGTCTAAGGATGTGTTCACAGCAAAAATGTCTAGAGCGACTTTTTCAAACTCTGGAGTATTTACTCCTTAAGATCCTTGTGTTTGGCCAGGTGAGAACAAAGGCATTTGAACTTGTTTGGCAGCAAATAACCGCAATGAGACGCCTGAAAATGCAAATCTCGGTCTTCTTCTAAGCAAACTTCAGTGTGGTCCGTTAAGAATGAGAGTGCAATTGAACTACCCCAAAATGCAAATCTTTATTTGTTTAAGGAATTGGATGTTGACATTTGATAGCCAACAGTTCCTCAGGCTTGGAAAGCCAACAAGTTCAAGTTCAAGTCTTTTATTGCCATATGTACAGTATCACTTACAGTCAGACTGGACAATGAAATGTTTGGGACAAGGCACGTTTCAACTGGGTAGGTATACATTAAATCACACATCTATATATAAAACACAAACAAATAACAGTAAGACATTTAAGGGTGAATAAACTAAAATAGAAATAAGAATAAAAAAAATTATGAATATGAAAAAGCGGCAGGAGATGCATATATACACCGATCAGCTATAACATTAAAACCACCTGCCTAATATTGTGCCAGTCCTGTGGTGGAAATCTTAGAACTCCAACCTAGGTTCGTCAACCTTAATGTCAATCATCAGCAGACACAAGAGAACAATTCAGTTAGTAGATTTAATACGGGATTTATACGGGAAGAAAGAATGCACAATGATGGTGTGTTTGCAAACCTTCTCCAACATACAGACATTACAGAGGAGCAATAAAGCAATAAAACAGAAAGAAGTCAAAGGTGAGAGAGGACATTTGGTGACCTAAGACTGACCAAAGAGTAATCCAAAAACAGGAGATAATAAAACAATTAAAGGTCACTCTCAGATAACCAATCTCATTAACAATGGTTTGTAAGGATGTTGGGGGACATGCCAACCTTTTTAAGCCTCCTAAGGAAGAAGAGGCCTTGGCGGGCCGTCCTAGCTGTTGTGTCTGTGTGGTGAGTCCAGGTAAGGTCGTCGGTTATGTGGACACCAAGGAATTTAAAGTGGCAGACTCTCTCCACTTCAGCTCCATTGATGTCTATGGGGGAGTGTCTGTGTGACCCCCCCCGCAGCTTCCTGTAGTCCACTATTAGCTCCTTAGTCTTGCTGACGTTAAGAGAAAGGTTGTTGTCCTGGCACCACACTGCCAGGGCTCTGACCTCTGCTGTGTAGGCCGTCTCATCACCATCTGTGATGAGGCCCAGGATGGTGGTGTCGTCGGCAAACATTATGATGGCATTGGAGCTGAATGTGGCGACGCAGTCATGCGTGAACAAGGAGTACAGGAGGGGGCTGAGGACGCAGCCCTGGGGGGCGCCAGTGTTCGGAATAAGGAGGAAGTGAGGTTGCCCTTTCTCACCACCTGGGGTCTGCCTGTCAAGAAGTCTAGGACCCAGTTGCAGAGTGAGGGGCTCCTCGGTCCTAGCAGGAGGACAGGTCTGGACTGTTGCTCATATTCAACTATTTCTTCATGAACTGGTATGAACACCAGAGAAGGTAAATTATGACAACGAAGTACATAAAAAATAATACAAAAATGCAACAAATTAAACTTCCGCGATGGTTCGGACCAAAGAAAACAAACTGTAGATGTGATTGCACCCTGAAGGCCATTACATACACCATTGCAGATAGGTGCACATATTTGCTTCTCCTTTCATAATATTTTTTTCATCCCATTAGGTAACTAAACAACAAAGCACCCACCTGCCAGTAGGCACTACTATGATAACCAAACTCTGCACAGGTTCAGTCGTGTCTGACTGGAAATTTGGAGCTACATGGACATAGAGTAACATTTGCCTTGTTTTGTTTTTGTGTGCATTGCGGCTCCGTGGGCATGGCAACTATGGATTAGCCTTACGTTTGTCTTCATTTCCTCTACATCTCAACCACTAAATCCCTCCAGGGAAGAGGTGGAGCACAGCCAGCGCCTACCTGAGGCCCGTCCTGGGTCGACCTAACCTGAAGACAGAAGTGCGCTGCTTGACCACCAAGATCCTGTTTGAAGGGAACCGAGCCGTGGGAGTGGAATACACTCAGAAAGGACAGACGAAAAGGGTAGGAAGGGAATTATTTTTTAACGATTATTTTTGCCTTTATTAGACAGAAGAGACTGGGACAGAGAGGGGGATGCAATCCCAGCATGCAAACGCAGGACGTCGCAGTTACATGGTATGGACCTTAACCAACTGGACAACCCAGGAAGGACATTTTAAAATCTGAAAGTAGGGAATTGTATGGTTTGAACTTTGGGGTTTGAGTGTTTGGATGTGATGCTGCTGTTGATTTTGATTAAAATTTCTCTGTGAACAGTAAAATGCTTCCTTCATTCATCCTTTTATTTTATTAATTCATACATCCAATGATTTAGTTGATTTACAAACTTCTTTAGTCTTTAGCTATCTTTCTATCTGTGTGTTGATTAATTGATTCTCTCACTCAGTAGATTTTCTGTTCTCTCTCTAGGTGTTTGCAGATAAAGAGGTGATATTGAGCGGGGGAGCCATCAACTCCCCTCAGCTTCTCATGCTGTCTGGGGTGGGAAATGCCGACGACCTGAAACAACTTGGCATCCCTGTGGTCCAGCACTTACCAGGTTGTGTGTGTGTTTGTGTATGTGTGTGTGTTAAGGCAAGGCACCTCAGGTCAAAGTAGCATTTTTTGGCTGGATTGGTCAATTTTGTGATAACATTATATTTTACTTCAATAACTACTGGGGTTTCAGAAAATATACAAAACAATCATCACAAATATTCAGAAAAGGTTCATTTATGTTTTCATAGCAGCTGTGTCAAGTACACCAAGCACAAGCTCTCTCTCTCTCTCTCTCTCTCTCTCTCTCTCTCTCTCTCTCTCTCTCTCTCGCTCCCTCCCTCCATTTTCCAGGTGTTGGCAGTAACCTGCAGGATCATTTGGAGCTATATGTCCAGCAGCAGTGTACTCAGCCCATCACCCTGTACAAGGCCCAGAAACCCTTCCACATGGTCAAGATAGGCCTGGAGTGGTTCGCCCAGTTCACTGGTAACACACACGGGTTGATATATCACATACACTCACACACACACACATACATACCCACACAGGCATGCAGACCTAATCCTATATTACAAAGCAACTACCCACCTGGAAAGCATAGGGTGACACAGACACAAAATCCCCCACCCACTGAAATACTCGATAGTCAATTGCAGTTGAAACATGAAAATCACCAAAATTGGAGTTATGAGGTTTTCATCCAACAGTAAAGATATAAATATATATATATCTCAATAACCAAACCCAAGGACCTATAATAACCCCGTAACTATGACGGCCATCTCCTAGGTTACGGGGCAACAGCCCACCTGGAGAGTGGAGGGTTCATCCGGAGCCGGCCGGGCGTTGCGCACCCCGACATCCAGTTCCACTTCCTGCCCTCGCAAGTCATCGACCATGGACGAGTTGCCTCCAAGATAGAGGCCTACCAGGTGTGTGTGTGTGTGTTTAGGACAGGGTATGTGTGGGTGGTAGTGAATTAGTTTGGGAGGAGATTTGCTGTTCCATGGAAAACCATTGTTAGCTATCTCTGACTGATTGTTTACAGAATAACGGAACAGAAGGGAGGGGAGTTATAGCATCCTTTCCACAGAAGTTGAGGTGTGTGTATACTTGCCCGCAGGTGAAGAATTACCATGCCATGTAGGTCACAGTTATGTTTCAACTGAAGTGTTTGCACAGATTGTGTTACATTGTTATGTTTCCAGCTTCCAGCTTCCAGCTTCCAAGGGGCAAGAATCTTTTTTTTTTAAGAAAGGGAAAAAATGTTTTGGTAAAATATCAAAACATAAGACATTCAGATATTATCTATGAACAGGAAACACATTGTAAATCATTGTGTGTAAATGTGTGTAAATTATTCTTTTCAGTCAGAGGTGTTGGTTTTATTAAGCAAATAAACTCAAACCTTCCTTACACAGAGCATGAGGAAAGAGAAAACAGCCAGAGAGCTTTACATCCTATTGATCTACCTGGAACAAGCTCAAATTGAATCACCATTTAACCAATGAGTTAGAGATGGTGTAGCTGATTTCTAGGTACATGTCAGAGAAATGACAGACACTTTAAAGTCTGGCCATTTTCAATCATAACAATCGATTTTGACCCCAAATATTGTCAATTGCTTCACTATCAAGCTTCTTGCTTTCATGCAATACAGACTGTTTGGCCCCAACGGGTCAATGGATACTCCAAAAAAATCAAACCCAAAACAATCCAAAGAATGTCTTTTTAAACACATTGACGCTCACTAATGTATATATTTTCAGGTTCAGTATCCATGACCTGATGACTTTCACTATTTACTTTGCACAACTTTACACAGAGACAGAGATGTAGAGGCATGTAGACAGGCAGCTGGCCAGCAAAGGAAAGCAACAGCTAAGATAGCATCAGAACTGTGCGAGAAAGCCATGACTTGATCATCTTCATTTATATCTTTTTGCTAACATGACTCATTACAGAACGAGCAGTCAATGTGTTGGAAAAAGACATGTTTTGGGTGTTGACCTTTGGAGTATCCACTGGTCCTATAGGACTGTAGAAGCAATACGTATGTGGCTCTAGAGTGAAGCAGCTGACGAAAGTTTGGTCAAAATTGATCAGTATGATGGAAAAAGATGGAAGTTCAAAATGGCCAAAGTTATGCTTTAACTGTGTTTTAGGCTGCAGCAATGAGTATTTATGCCCTGTGAGACCATGGTGAACCACTGAGACATGGTGTCACTAGGTTTATGTTGGATCGATGAGAGGTGATCTTCATGATGGACCAATGACAGACGATGTTATGGTGTTGTAGGTTCACGTTGGACCAATGAGAAGCACCAGTACTGGCTGGATGAAGCTGAAGAGTGCCAACCCTATGGATCATCCTATTCTCCAGCCAAACTACCTCTCCACTGGTAAGATCCAATGCCTAAACATAACCATAACCACACCACACTACTTGTCATCACTCTGGCACCGTTGACTCTGTAATAGAGAGTTGAGGAAATTTCAGCAGAATCCTCTTCTCTTCTCTGCTCCCCTTGTCTCCCCTCTCAGACATCGACATATGGGAGTTCAGGGAGAGTGTCAAACTCTCCAGGGAGATCTTTGCCCAGAAGGCCTTCGACCCATTCCGTGGTCCCGAGGTCCAGCCTGGTCCACAGGTCCAGTCCGATGCTGAGATTGATGCTTTCATCCGTCGGAAGGCTGACAGCGCCTACCACCCCTCCTGCACCTGCAAGATGGGCTGTCCGTCTGACCCGATGTCCGTCGTCGACTCGAACACACAGGTTCTGGGTCTTGAGCGGCTCCGTGTGGTCGACGCCTCTATCATGCCCAGTGTTGTCAGCGGCAACCTGAATGCTCCGACCATCATGATGGCGGAGAAGACTGCTGACATCATCAGAGGCCGCCAAGCACTTCTCGACCCAGGGGTTCCAGTGTACCAGCCCCAGACACTCGACACGCAGAGATGAGGAGATGAGATGAGAGGGGGAGGAGTTGGAAGAGAGGAAGCGAAGAATCATTCAGCATAGAAGCTACAGTATTTGGGGGGAAATGAAAAAAGATGGTATCACCCTTGTTTACACAAATCGTTATACATATTTCCATGGTAACTAGAGGGCTTTCAGGTGACATTGCACACTCTGGCGATTGTCATGGTTTATTTCGCCACAGATAAATTTGATCAATATCACGTTTAGATAATGTCAGCTTGTTAGCTAGCTAACCATTGTGTCTGGTTAGCTACTCATCACTGTCTTGTTAACACATCTGATTTGCACACTAGCTATCGTATCTAGTCATCCCTACCAGAATTTTGCAGTTTTTTTCTGATTATTTTGGCCCACAATTATTGACTTTGCAGTGGTTTTTATCCAAAATTGCGATGCAATTTGCGATATCTTTCATGTTATCTTGTGGTAAAACTGAAGGAATGGATGAACATTTCAAGCCCCCCATCCCAAAAAAACTAGTGCTAGTAGTAGCTAGCTAGTGCTAGTAGTAGCTAGCACTAGCAATGGCTATTAGTCGCATGTTTACATTAACATTAATATTGGCTGTAACAGTGTAAGGGAAGTTTAGCCCTATAAAACCATCAACAACATGATGGCACTCACCAAGCCTTACTCTTTTATTAAGTCTCTATTAATGGGACAGGTCACATAATGTCAGCCAGTGTACTATTATATATGTACAGTACATTGGGTGACCTATTAAATAGACAGCAGTTTGACAGCATTTAAAAGTCTTAAATCAGTCTGGACCATCCCATAATAAAATATGTCTTTGTCCCACCTCTACCATGGAAACTGCCATGGTTTATTAATCATCTTAACCACATGAAACATATCACCCATGCCACAACTGGATTCAACTTGTTTTCACTGTAATGCCGTGTCGTGTCGTGTTGTTACCTTAAATTATCTTGCAAGATGTTCATTTTTTGTGCTGCCTCCAGCCTTCATACGCTTTGGTTTATTGGTTTACTACCTTCCTGTGTGACCTGAAGTCCCGTGATTACGCACTGTCTAGCCTAACAGTATCAAATGTACTATTTACTTATTGTTCATCCACATCAGATATCACCAAGGGAACAGCTGCCTTTACTTGCCTTATCTTTCGATGATGACGAAGCTTCAGTTTGATTAATGGCAGTTCTAGTAAAAGAGGAGTAATTTAGTGTCATTAAACAAATCTGGCAACAGTTATCGGCAACAACAAATTAAATTCCAGGGCAAGCAAGCCTCCTGCTGTTATGGTGAGGTTGCCTGGTTGTTGACCTCGAAATAGTTTTTGTGTGTAATCAGGCAACATTGCTTGCAGCAGGGGAAGGGAAATACATGTGCAAAGTTGATATGTAGTATGATAGCAGGCAAGAAGGCAGGACTGTAGTACGAGTCTGGTCTCATGTAGTTTCAAGACCACTTTTTCCTGGGATCACAGTGGTCTGACCAACTTGGAGCAATGACACTACAATTGTTGTTTTTAACCAGCAATGTGAAATTGACAAATTCCTCTGGTGACTTTTTTAAAAATGTATTTCTTTACAAGCAGTTATAGAAAATTATATAGAACATATATAGAAAATTATATATGAACATAATTTAGCAAAACTCTTTGGTCACCTCTGAGTACTGTCTTTCTAATTGCTTTTGGTAATGATGTCACATTTTTGCCTGTGCAGTCAAGTCCTCTATAGCACAACAGATTGTCATTTTTGTCATGTCATTGTCAAGTCCCTTTTTGTTTTAACAGTTATACCTGGTAGTCATCAGGATATCAAAAGTGCCAGATGTGGATCTTGTCTTAAAACAGTATTGATTATACTAATAATTTCTTTCTTGTAGATTCACAGTGTTCATGTTTATCAAATGTACAACGTTGTTTTATATGGAAATGTTTACAAATCAGGGAAGAGTATTTTTGTCCAATTGATCTCATAATGAATGTTAAGCTTTTAAGAAGACTGAATAACAATATATATTATCATATGTGTGATGCACTTACGTTAATGTGAATCACATACATTACCTATGAAGTGTTCATTTCAATTTGGTCTTTCCTGGGTGGATACAAATTTGTGGTTTTGTATTTTTTTGAATGAGCTACTGAAAAATTGTCATCACAGCTTAGATTCAGTATTGATTTTGAATTGGATTCAGCCAGGATGGATACAAAGCTAGCTGGTCTATAACTGGACCAGAGACAAATTGTCATCACACATGTGAATCTGGACCCATGGAGACAGCAGTAAACCAGCCCACCAAAATCCTACATTTGTGTGTGTGTATATGGATTTAAAGCTACAGTGCCTACATAGATGAAGCATCTCTTATATAAAGCTTTGCACTAACCTATAACACCTGCAGTATTGCTGAAGTAGTCCTTATTTTTATGCAGTTTTTTTTATTTTTATTATTGCTGGATTTAAATGAAGAATATCACTTAAGTGTTGAGATTATCTATGTGCTGATGTCACATGATGAGATAAAAGGTAAAATTATTGTGAAAATTCTCACAACCTTGATGTTTGCTTGTTTAATTGTTAGTAGTTCTTGTATTGAGTAATTGTGAAGAAATGATTGTGTAAAGAAACGCTAGAAACTGTCCGCTGACCTTGTCTTTGTGAGTTTATTCAGTGATACTTACAAAAATCCTCTGGAATTTCACTGTAATTCCAGGCAAAGAGAATTAAAATGTACAAAACAGGGTTGTTTTTTTCCATTGGTACAAAATCTAAAAGGTACTAATAGTTATGCTACAAAGTAGATTGAGCTATTTCTTAGTTTTTAAAACAACAAACGGGTAGAAAGTTGACATTTTCAAGTTCAGTTCATCACATACTTTCTCATTTACAAATTCTGTACAGCTTTTATACATTGTCATCAACATTTTCATAAACGTCTGTAAAGCAGTGGAACAGTACAAAAAAATAAAGCTGTGAATTGCACATACAACAAAGCTTTGTGGCTTTTTCTGTTACTATGTTTCTGATACTGAAGAAAGATAAAACTCTATGTTACGGTGTATTTGTATAGTTGTAATGCACCACAGACAAACCACGCGTTATTCTTTCTGATTTAAACTTGTCGCTGCCTATCATGGTGTGAAACCCTATGATAGGTGCAGAGACAGCGAGCCACTCTGCCAGGAGAAATCTTTCCATCATCTGGCCTGCAGAGCTTCTCAACAGTTGCGGTTTTGGAACCGCGGAGCATGGAAAGAGGAACTTTTGGTTTTAATATCACAAAAGCTGAATCTGGACTAGACAAATAAGCATTTCAAAACATTCCACCGAGTCAATGAGTCTAAAGTAGGTCACATAAATCTACTGGCTCTGAAATTTCATCATACTGAACTCTGATGATGAACTTTGATGAACTCTGTATTGTAAGTATTCCTTTGTATGTGGACCCAGTAGCAGCAGCAAATAGTATTTGTGTCTCCCGTCACTGTTTGTATTGTGGGAGGCATTCACACAACCTGTAACGGCCTGACATGAGATAAAGAAGCTGGGACAGGAGCTGTGGAAAACTTGGGTGACTTATGGCTGACAGACTACACAACACCCAGCTGGAGCGTCACAGGTTTGATCCCCAGGACAGTCGAGCGAGACACTTGTAGCCCTCCTTGCTCTATAGAGGCTTTGCCTGAAGGTCTGAGCACTCCGGTAATGCATTGGTACATTTATGTTTCTCAGAGGGATATGCAAAGTACAACTTTCTAATTTCACTGGGTGTAATATGGCAAATGAAGTGATCTGAATTTCCCCCCCAAATTAAAATGCAGCCTTTGCCACACAGTTCCCTGACATAAGTTTACCAATACACCTGGATAGTTACAGAGGTATCAATAAAGATCACTGAAGTCTTAATGGAACACAATTTACATGAAATTACAATTACAAAATGCATAATTCAATATATCTATCAGCTGTGTTGGCCACCAAAACCTGTGCATGTATGAATCTAGAGAGAGTGTGTTTATATATGAGAGTATTCCAGATACCAGTTTATATCCTGGTTAAGGTCATATTAGTCTAAGTGTCTTCATCTCTTCTGTATCCATGAACAAGCAGAATATTTAGAGTATTACAATGTGAAAGAACTTACTCAGACTCCAAACAACCAAGGACAAACAGGAAAGTATTTACTTGCCTCAGTATCCCGTTTAACATCGGCACCGATCTCATACCACATTATTATTATTCTGGACAGGAAATGGCGTTGAATTGAAAACGTGAGCATCCAGAATAACACTGGAATATTAATGTGTATGAAAAACGCACTCAACGATGCCTTGTTTTGGTCTTATTGGAAGGAGCCCTTTGATTGCACAGAACATTGAACATTTTTTCTGACAACAGTACCCAGATTGAAAAAAAAAAGCACAGTGAGCTACTGCAAGATTGTAAAATAAAGTTTTCTCTTCAAAAGGTAACCTGAAGACATTATTTTTTTCAGCTGGCAGTGATAGACAAACGCCGTTTAGTGGCAAAGCAAGTGCACAGGCCCGTCTGTTACACGAAATAGTAGGTGAGAAAGCTTGCTTTTCTCTTCAGTGTGTTGGTAGTAACCACTTCAGTGCTCAGTTGAGAGACAGCAGGTGTTGGGGACATCTTGTGCACTCGAAAAACATCCTTTTCATCATTCCTATTCAAACTGCTGCGTTTGAGCAAAAGAAAAAAAAACACCAATCATCACCAAACATCAATCATTTCATCCCGAATATATACTATTTACTAAGCTATAAGTCTATATCTTTACCAAGTCAAGAGAAACTCAAAAAATAATAGTGTCTCTTTTCAAATATCTCCTTTCTGCAATAGTTTTAAATATATATACAAGGTAATAAAGAGTGACCCAGATCTTAGTGCTCTTAGATCATCTTCTCATCATTAAGATCATCTTAGTCCAATTATAAAGAAACAAAGATGAGCTTGACACTGAGATGCTTGGGAGAAAAACAAGCCAAATCATTTCATTGCTGTCGTGGTCGAATGGGATCATCTTTGCTCTAGAGTTAAATCTGTATCTCTGGACGGACGGTGGCAGTGTATTTTATCTTAATGACATCACTAGTTGAGTTCCAATCATTCCTTGAGCAGGTTTGATGAAGTTTAACCCTTACATATTCCATGTGGACCTGGAAAATCCTTGACAGTAGTGTGTAACGTTGCAGAAGTCGTGATTAGTTGTGCTTCACGGGGCCTTGATAGCAGTGGACACAATTCTCTCTCTATATATATTGGAACAATGTGTCTTAAAGTCATCAAATAAAAAAGTGGGTCAGTAATTGCTTTACTATCAGTGTGTAGCAAAGGGTAAGGCAGATGGGAGGGGATGGGGGGAGGGTGGACATATGTGTCTATATGTGTGTGTCATATCAGTGCATGAATGTGTGTGTGTGAAAGGGGGGGGGGATATGCCTGAGGACGTCTTGTGTCACTGATATGTGAATTTCCATCTCCATTTCAAGTCAAGTTTTGAGAGGAACAACATTTCACCCCGGTCCCTGAAGTGGCCATGTGAACCAGCGGCCAGCTTCCCAGTCACACTAACAGAGGCTGGAATGACTCTGGATTGGCTGAGATAATTTACCAACAACTAGCCATGAAGTACAAACTCCTTGTGAGACTGACCTGGCTGTAGAGGAGCTTTTGCCTGCAAGCCTCACGTTTTACCTTTTACCAATTGGGCGTATAAGCTTCACTTCAGGCTCATCTGCTTATATCAACCCAAAATGAATGAAGAAAATCAGCTTTTAAGAACTGCCCTCAATCCCTCCTAAATGACAGGCAGGCAGGAAGGTGGGTTGAGGTGAGTCAATATCCTTCTGTAAGTCCCTCCATTCATCCAGCCATCCACCCATCCATCTTTTAATCCATCTCTTCTCCTCTCTCCTCCGTTTCCACCCTCGGCGGCATAAAAAGAGAAAGCAAGGCACTTTTTGTTCTCTTATCTGTCCGTCTATTACACTTTTTTTCCAGGTCGGGACGCGCTTGTAACAGAGGCATCCCGTCGATGTGGAACAGCGGAGTAAATTCAATTGAAAAA
>CABFOQ010000333.1:0-19681 GCA_900660455.1 Gephyroberyx darwinii | reverse complement strand
CTGGAAGGAAGAAGAAGAAAAAGAGAAATTTTTTGTGAGAGACCCCAAATATTTTCTTCGATCACGCTGTGACAAAGAGCTGCATGAAGGTCTGTGGTGGAGGTTCTTCTGAGGCAGAGGGCAAACACCTTAGGCAGTGTCTAGCAGTAGAAGATATCAAACTGCAGGGTGTCTATTCCTGGAGGATTGTGAGGGTGAATACAATTCAGCAGTTGGGAATTCATGACATCCTAAAGCTTTTTCCTTCCACAAACACTCATGAAGCAGAGTTTTATTATTTCATTAAAGATACATGATGTTGGGCATGCTGCTGGCTCAGGCACATACCATGTAACTGTGACATCCTGGATTCAAATCTGTCCTGATGACACGCGACAAAGGTCTCAGGACAAATCAGATCTGATCTGATCTGATCTGATGTGATCTGTCCTGAGACCTTTATCGCATGTCATCCACCTCTCGGTCTCCCATCTTTCTTGTCTCCCTTTTCACAGTAAACATATCCGATAAAGCAGAAATGCCATTCAATTTTGAAAGTGAATCAAAATGGAAATGGAGTATCAGCTAAATGATTAAAATTATTTTCAACACAACTTACATGTGGTTAAATATATAGGACTCTTCTACTATTCAGCCTGAAAATTACTGTAGCTGCTTGAATTCACAAGAGCCCTCAGGCTGATCAGGTTTTTTTAGTTTTTTAGAATGGTTTCAGATTGGACTCTTGTAATAAACCGACTCAAAACAATACATCATTAGACATGAAACTCGGTTCTACGTAATAGGCTCCATGGCTGACTATGCATGATTTCAAGAAAATATAAATAATAATAATGATACTTTATTGATCCCCAAAGGGAGATTCTCTTTTTGCTTACCCTGCTCCACAGGGATGTCAGAGCGCAGTGTCAGCAACTCTGAAACTAGTAGGGATTCAGTGTCTTACTCAAGCAGTGTGGATGCTTTCCCACCAGCTTTCTCTGGGTCAAGGACAGTCTCTCTACTCACTTTGGTTTGAAAAATATGGCTTTTAAATGTTTTAACCTTGTCATAGATAGTCAAGATAATACGTCCCACGCCTTTGTTGCTCCATTATTTATCATAACATCTACAGGCATCATCCTGTATAGCTCAGGTGGCAAATGCATCAGTGATATGATCCCACTGATCCTTAAAAAGAGCCCAACAGGACTGTTTTATTTAGAGGTTGCTGCTGTGTGTTGCTGTAATGTACTAAATGACAGCATTTATATAGCAAAGCACTTTACAATATATGCCTCTCATTCATCCATTCACAAGGTGCTGGCCTGACCCATCGGGAGCAATTTGGGGTCTTGCCCAAGGACACTTCGACATGTGGAGCTGGGGATCGAACCGCCAACCTTGTGATCAACCTGCTCTATCACTAAGCCACAGCCACAGCCTCTACTACGTGTGGTGTTAGAGGTTTCTGTGTCTCTGGTGTCTCCAGCTCAGCAGTCTGATGCTGCAGCATGTGAACACACGTACTTATGGAAGCAGTTGTTCAGAATCACCTTGTACATTCAAAATAATGTGACTTTTACAGGCACTTCAGCTTGTCCCTTACAGGTATGAGAGGTATGAGTGTGTGCCAATGTCTTGCAACAATTTACAAAATGTTGAGTTGTGCCAATAAAGACACTTTTGCTAGAAGTTTTTTTTTTATTATTACTAGTCGCCCATTTTACTAGAATACTTTCCTGATGTGACACATAGATCAGAAATGTTCATTCATTTTACACACACACTGGACAGGCCACCAGTCCATCACAGGGCAAACTCGTAGACAAGCACATTCACACTTAGGGGTGATTTAAAGTCTCCAATTCACCTGACTTCCATGTCTTTGGATTGTGGGAGGACACCAGAGCACCTGGAGGAAACCCACGCCAACACAGGGAGAACATGCAAACTCCACACAGAGAGGACCAGGACCATGTAAATCACTAATATAAAACAGAAGAACATAGATCAAATTCCCTTTAATCTTTTAGAAAACATCATGATAAGCACTTGTACTTTGAAATTCTCAATCCTTTTCTGAGCCCTCTTGTCCAATAAGGAAAAAAAGGTTCTTGGAGAATCATGCCATCTGACTAAGAACCCTTTTGGAAACCTAATCCATTAGTATTTGCAAAGTGTGAGGAGTGTGTTCAGTGTGTAGTACTGTCTCTCAATTATGACCCTTTCCGCCCTACACTCCACTCTCTCCCCTCCTCAGTGTCTTTTTATTCTAACATCAATCAACAATGAGGATGCACTCTAACTCCGAGTTTATAGTCACCACTGATATGATGAAGCCACCAGCCTGTGTGTGTGAAGGGTCAGAAGTCCTTGTATATCTCAGCCAAAGCATGGAGGATGTCCAGTTCAAGGTCTCTCTATCAGGAGTTACGATTTTGGGTGGGATAAACAGGTTATATAGTATACCTTTCTATGTCTCACCTTAGCTAGGAGGTGCACATGGAGTCACACATGGAGCTACGGTAAGAGTATCTGTGTGTGTGTGTATGTGGGGGCGGGGGGGTGAATTATTCTGCACAAAGATTTGCAATAAATTATCTAAATTAAGATACAGCAATTATTCCATTTATTTGATTGGCAGCCTCTCATTAAAGGCCACTTAGAACAAAACCATTTCATTTGTACTGGAGGATCTCTCCTTCTGCACACAGCAGCTCTTTTCATTCCAGTAAGTGATCACAGCATGCAGTCATTCATTGACATAAGACACAGAGCGCTCTCACAGAGAGCTGTCCTGCACCGCAACCTTTTTACCTCTGCATGGAGTTATGGTCCTGGACATGGAACACATTCACTTAACCTAATTAAAGGGCGACAAAGACAAATTGTACGATCATAGTTCTGACATCTTGTGTCGCAGCTGGTGTCTAAGTAGGTTTTTTGAAATTTTCATCTGAAAATATTGTAAAATGGCATCAAGGGGGAAATAATCTGTTTTGCTTTGGTCTGGGCCACTATTGGCTTCTACAAGCTTGTAGAGTCAGCTAATCCTGCTCACTGCCCCAGATGCTGTCAGCAGAAGAATGAACCAAGCAGGGTTTCTGTCTGCTCCAAGGGCTGGATTACACTAACAAGAAGATTACCCTTCCAACAACTCTAAAAAGCATAAAAAAACAAAACTAATACAATGTTTCTCAATGTGTGGCGATTAATAGTATTCTCTATTGCTCTCCTAATAAATATTGCCCCGTAGTTTGCATGCCCTAATAACAAAGATCCCCTGCTGTGCAAATGTAGTGCATGCTTGGAACACAATTTATTGACGTGGAGCTTCTGGACAACTGTTTGTTTTCCATCTAATTTGAGTGTCTGTCAGGCCCTGATGATGGCGGCATATTAAAAGTAAAGAGATCTTTGACATATCATAACGGTTCCATGTTTCTTCAGGGTGGTGCTGTAACGATGTGATAGAGAAGAGCGCAGCTAGGTAGTTAGCGTCTGTCTAACAAACCCCTGGCTGAAGCCCTCTGAATGATCGGCTGCTGCTTTCCTCCTCCAGCCACTCATAAATCAAATAATTACATTGTGGTTCTTCAGGGAAGAGAAAACTTTTCCCATTAACCAGTCCTCATTAACCCACTTACAAAATGTGCAAATGACTAACTTCAGGGGGCTGCAGTTATTTCCTTATCGCACAGTCAATTCAAACACATTACACATTTACCGAAGCACGGTTTACATGCACAACACGAGGTCCTGCTCACCGTGAGCCTGCCACAGCGGCGGTATAACTGATCATTTTGTTATCAATATTTTATGATGTACATCAATTAACCTTGAACTGTCTGGGAACACTAGACAAACGCTCTCTGGTGACGGTGTCAGAGGAGGCTCTGTCACGTCCAGCTTATACCCAGCCGCTGTGATTGACGGCATTCAAAAACCTACTTTTGAGAGATGGGTGCCATTCTTCGTCTGGGGACGAGCCAAAGTAAACGTCCCTCTTTTTTTATAGATGTTTGATGTATGTTTAAAATCCGGGCTGCACAGTGTGTAGCAGGCCTTTATCCAAAGCACTGAAAGTGTATATGAGTCAGGGGGAAAAGTCTGCTATAGTAACACTGTTGATTATTGTGCAGTGGCAATGCTTGTTACCATCTTTTCTATGACTGCCTTTGTTCACAAGATATGTCTTCAAGGCTATTATCCTAAATGAGAGCTCATACTGGTGCATAATGAAATACCTGATACTAAAATCAGATCTGGTTGTGGAATCCTGAGGCCATGAGGCATTTAATCTTTCATCCTCCTCACTTGACACAAGTTTATAAGGAAAGCCAGAGGGTATGAGGCACAAGAAGTGGGCGCATGTAGGTCTAACCCTTCAATTTCAAAGATAAGCATCAAACTGGGACAAAGCCCTTGTCTCTGCCCCGCCATCACAGAACTGTCAGAAATGACAGAGGGAATACTTTAGTCCTGTACAGCTTCAGATGAGGACAGGACAGGCGAGTGTCTCTGATCACATCAGACTCCTGATCACTGAGGAAGGCAGAGGGATAAGAGCAAAGTCACGGCTCCCATTGATCACATAGATGCATTATGGGCCAGTTAGAGCAGACAGGGAGGGTAAAGTGCCTTTATCTGTCACTACATACACCACAGCCTTATTTGTCACAAGCACTGCCTGAGGGCTATACCTCAGGTAGCCGCACCAATATCCTCCTGAGACCCGACAGAAAATGTTTTTTAGTATTTAATTTTTTAAAATATTATTGTTAAAAAAACATGTTGCAGTGAACTTTTTTATGTATTCATTTTTCTCTGTATGAATGTCCCCTGTAGTGGACATCATCTCAGTTCATGTGAAGATACAGATGCTTCTGGCCCAAAATGGTCCAAAGAAATGTTGCACCAAATCTCTCTTGCACCTTAAAATGTGCTGGTTGGGATGGCTACCATTTTGAAGAGACAGGGCATGTGTTGTCATGGTTACATCCCAACAAATGTGATATCACTGAAAAGCTCAGGATGTTCTCTAGACAGTACAACAGGTTTCAGCATGATAGCATATGGTTCTTGAAATTAAGACTCATGTCCCCTGCAGAGGACAGAAATGATGAGATCTTAGGAGGATATAGACACACAAACCTAAAAGTAAGCATTTGAATGTTGACAGATTTCTGTTATAAGAAAGAACAGAAAGAAATATATATGTTATAGTATAAATGGCACAAACGTTTCCACTGCATTCAGTTGCTAATATAGGATTCATTCTAATTCATGGTATTCTTTTAAATGATTTCGAGATGAAAACAAGAATGAAATCCAGGTGTTTCATCTTAAAGGTGTTGACAGTGAAACAGATAAGACAGAAGATATCACTTCTCAAGAACGTTTTGCGGTGATCTACAAAGCAGATAATCAAAGAAAACACTCGTATAGTTTGATTTATGTGAATAGAATATTTTAAATGACTGTTCTGGTTTTAATCAGTCAGTGAGAGAAGAATACTTCAGAGGAAATGAATGAAATGAAGAACAACTAAGGGAAGTCATATTTCTCAAAGCTATGAACCCTTTCCAATAACACTGAATTCATGTGACCTTTCCTAGACGGGGAATAGTTTGCTGAAGGTTCCCTTGGATTAAGCTCAAAATCATTAAAATGACCCATGCTGGCAGATAGACTGGCCACATCAAAATGTGAGCCAAATGTTATAGCACCTTATTGAGTGTGAAAGGTTAAGTGGGAAGGGAATACAGAAAGGAGAGAGACTGATGCGGTAAATATCTAACACATTCACTGGTTATAGCACTTGTATTTCTGATTTACTATATTGGGATGACATTTTGCAGAAGTATTCACTATATGTAATATATAAAACTATTATTCTGCAGTCAAATGTCTTTGGTTTTTGACTTCATGTTGTCCCAAAGTTACTTTATGCATGTGTTCAGAAAACTACTGAAACTCTACTACTGAAACAGGCATCTACTGAAATGAATACAGGAATCTTGATAGTAAAATGAAACCAATAGATTTGGATAATATTGTGCAGGCAGCGCTATGGAGTCCCAGTCAACTCTTTCTCATCTCAACCTGCTTGTTCCAATGGGAAGTGACTGGGGTGGCATGTCTGGTCTTGCGGCCTGTTTTCCTCATGGTGAACTCGGGGAGCAGGTCCAGATGGTGCCTCCATTAGTCAGATCAGTGGAGCCACCCTGGCAATGTAAATAGCCGTGTCAGATGCCCAATAATTGATATGGATGATTACAGAGTCTCTCTCTCCCTCTCCCAGGAATAAGGACCAGGAATATCTCACTAATTGTCAGTGAAGGATGCAAACTGGCTGCAGGTCATCTTTTTTTTCCACTAGCAAGACCCAGTATTCCCTGTAGCCTGTTGAGCTCCAAAATATGCTCCTCAGCCATGGTAACTGGGGTTAATACCAGCATACCTATTCTGGACAGCTCAAAATAGCACTTTCTACTTTTCAAAGTAGCACTACTGACAAGTAGTTAGGTGCTGAGACTGAAGACCTCACCTATGCCCCAATTCACAGGGGAGATCTTTGATCAAACCAAAGAGTTATCAATTGATAAGCAGAACTGTGATAAAGGTCATTGCCCATTTTTTTCACTGTACACACAGTAATAATTCATGAAAATAAAAATGTGAGAAGAGAAGAGCATTTGCCTTTGGAGGAACACAATGTAAGTTAAGCATCTCTGTTGCTGAGCTGGAACAGAGCTGTATGTATATGTGTTATTACTCCCCCATAGTGGCACTGCTTGATCAGTTTCTAATCATCTCTATTACAATGTAGGAGGCACACTGGCATGCTCTAGCATATCCAGCACCTTAATATGCTGAACACATATCTCAAACAACTATTTCAAGAACAAAGTGCCTAAACTTTAAGATGATGACTCATGCGACTGCAAATATCCATTTATTAAGTGCAGTTATCATTTTAAATAAATGTACTGAAGGGCACAGCTGCAAGTTTCTATTTCCCAGGTTAACTTGAAACAGACGCAAGGTCTCCTCCAGCCCATATGCAAGCACCTTATGCAGCAAAGCCTCACCCTATGTGGACATCTACAAGTTTCTTGCTGTTTTGTGTCATTTTTGGTCAGCTGTTATAGACTCCAGACTCTCAGAAGTGCACTCATATGTTCACTAGACAATTTAGGGACATCTATGTTGAGCCTTTCATGACCTCTTTTTCAGTTTTAATTTAATTTAATGTAACTTCTCCTGCTCAGACTATTACAATGTGTCAGCCAATAAATGGGTGAGTACCTTTTACAGGTCGGCTTTGGCTTTTATAGTTTTTGAATGCAAGCTCAGTATCCTACAAATATACTATTATTATGAAAGTGCTACAGCATTTCTGGACAATTGGATTCTCAGGCAACCAGATTGGGCAGCAGCAGTAGTCTGAAGTTTGGAGAAGTTTGGCAGGAAGGTCACTGGCTTGAATCCCTAGACCGCCTGAGAAAACCTGGGTGGGGAAAGTGAATGAGAAACACTCTTGCTTCCCTCAACAGCTACTCTTGAGGTGCCTAAAGCAGTCAACCAAAAAGTGATCCAGTGGAACCGCACTGAACATATATACTGCATATACACCATATATATACGTATATGCACCTTGGTTCATTTCTAAGGTACAGCCTGAAACAGGAAGCATGCCCATCAGACTCATCCGATATACAAATCAACTGCACAGAATGTGCTTTCTGATTGTATCCAACACATTTCAAATCACTTCGGCCAAGAAAGTTGAAGGAAAAGCTGATATAACAATACTTGTAATGGCTGATTCATAGCTTTAACCCATCTCTTTTACTGTGCATGCACTGTCTGTGTTTAAGCAATGTGTTCAGCCCCTTAATTGTTTGTTTCTGTCCTATTGCTTGTCATGCCCTGTATCAGTTACAAGTATTGCCCTATCAGGTGCTTACTATTAGTTTTGTGTGTCTATGTTTGATGTTCTTTGCATTTCAATCCCCAACCCAAGCCCTGACATGTCTGCTTTTTTTATAGGTTGTAATTTTAAGTAATAATTCTCAATTGACCGGTTGGATTAAGAATAAAACAGTAAAACAGCTCATTTCCAAGAGAGAAACATCTCTAGTCTGGGCACATTACAGTCACATATTCTGTGAACAGCCCCGCAAACTGAGCATAAAATAAAACTTTCAGGAGAATCTTGAAAATGTGCTCAGGGAGGAGAAATCAATTTGAGAAGACATTTTTCATGGTTTAGCTGTAATGCTTTGCACAAGAAAATCCGTTCTTTCCAGAAGTTTTTAATCTTTAGTCAAATTGTTATTTTATGAAGCATAAAAATGGGGCAGTTTATTCAAGCTAAATAAGTTGCATATCCATTTAAGTTCTTATCATTTGGCATGCTTTGGGCTCTCTGAGCAGTTGAAATCCATGTGATCCTGCATACCAGCAATGTATTGAGGACAAGGAGCTATTAATCCTAGCAGAACCTGTCGAGATAAAGCACTGCTCTGTTGGATTGTGCAGAATGCTAATAAAACTACAGATTTAATGTCGTGGCAATGATTACTCCCCATGAATTTATCTCCACGAGGTGTCCAAAGTTAGTCAATTTGTACAGTTGTACTAGCTACTGCAGTCAATACACTCAAAGTACTGCCTCCCACTCCTAACTAGGTCAGTGAAATATAGTTTCTCTCTCAAAGACTGTAAACAAATATTGGATGCCAAGATAACATTGTCTCCAAAGGTCAGATCCATAATAAAAGATAGTGGGAGATGGAAGAGATATACTCTAGGAGAGTGCTGGTGAAATGGTAGCACTTTGCTAATAAACTTTTCTACACTATTAGACTATTTAAAGGGCAATAAGTACTTTTTTACTGGCCCATAGCATAACATAATATATCTATAGGGGGTGATAGGGTTGTTGATCAATACCAATGACTCAAAGATTACTTTGCCAGGTGATGAGATTTCTGGCTTTCAAAAATTCACTTTCCAGACCATTTTGGAACAAAAACTCTCAGCCCACTGGACTTTCAAAACACCCTCATCTCTGAATTTCCAACTGCTCAATGATCAGCGTCATAACACATTTCAGCTATGAAGGCTAAAGATAGATCCTCTTTCTCAAGTCAAAGAAACAAATGTCAAGGCAGTATTATTATTACTCAGTTTTGGGTCATGATAGTATAAATTCCTGTGGGCTCTCTGCTCTGCTCTGCTAAAAAGATGACTTAGTGTCCCTTTAAGCAAGAGATCATCATTTCCCCATACATTATATGTCCTCCACAATAACCACATGAAATTACATCTTTAATGTTAAATACTAATTTAAATTACAATGCACAATGTTCATGTACATTCAACCCAACTGGTAAGGACTATAGTAACACACAGTTTGGGTCTTTAAATTGTGACCATCAGTCCTTGATCAGCAGCAATCAGCAGTACACCAAGCACCTCCTAAATAAGATATATACAACCTTGGACCTTGTTAAAAGTCAGCCCCTAAACCTGAATCAAAGATTCTCCCATTGGAGAGAGGAGCAATCAGACGTGCCCTTTTCAGAAATGTGAATAGCAATCCCTCTGCATGACCCCAGCCGAAAGATCCCTGGACAGGGATTCGTTACCTCGGATACCTGAGCATACACAAAATGAAATGTACTCCAGCCATCACTATAGATGCTGAATAGTCATCTATGAATCTATGTATCTAGGCATACTGCGTCACACATTTGCTATTAGACGACTCTCAACCCATCAACAGGCATCTGTGATGACTATCTAGTCAATGTGCTATCAGAGAGTAACGTGGTCACTGTTGTGAGGCATTGTGCACCTCAGGATTGGTCCGCTTTGTTTTGTTCTCTGCTCCTCTGTGTTCAGAGCCACTATCTGAATCCACATTGACTGACGCTCCTCATCCCTGATACCTCTCACAGTCAATGATTCCATCTCGGGCTGACAAAATACAGACAGGTCCCTCTCCATCACTCTCCTGCAGTGAAATGAGCTCTGTGTTTGTGTTTGTTTGGGCCGAAGGGGCTTGGGCAGTGATGGGACACGACAGAGCGTCTCAAACCCAACCTGTCCCCAGAAACAAATGGCCCTCAACACATCTCATTTTCTTGTCTTTTCAAGTATTATTGAGATTTCTTACACATAAGACGGCCATCAATCACTGTCAACAATGAATATTCACATTTCCTTTGAGCCTGTCAGTATCTAGTATATCTAGTGACATTTACCATATAGCTAGTTGCCACTTCAATCAAAAGTTTTTGAAAAATTTTAATGTTACTTGAGGCTAAAAAATGGCCTTCTGTATTCCATTAGATATTTCTTCTACTAGAAATTTGTTCTCATCACGATATCAAATTATCTAACAAGAGTTATCAATCAACTTCTACAGCGATCAGCCTGCTTACTAAGATGTCAGCTTATGTAAGATATTGATGTTTTTCAAACATATGCCCTTGAAGGTTGCACTCTATGCCACCCTACTTCTAGGAACTAAATCCATAACTCAATTATGACTCTCCTCTGGACTGCTAGCTTATTCAGTTTGTTTACTATATTGTGTCCATGGCCTGTGCAGCCAATTGGCCAGGAAGAATCAACATCTGCTGGCGTCTAGAGAATGGATTATCAATATTTTTTTACACTAAGATGACACCATTTCTCACTTTAACAGCTAAATTCCAACAGGACTACCACTAGCCACTGGACTGGCTACTGATGCTACAGCAACTTCCTACTAGATGCATGGAAGAGATTATGGCGTATGTGCACAGAGAATTGAAATACATTTCAATAATACAAACAAACACCGTCTGTTACATTTTTCTAGGGAAACTGCAAAATCCAACAATGTTTACTTAGCCAATACCAATACAATAGATGAAACTGCAGGGGGGGGCACACTTCAATTGAAAAGTGTGACGTTAATTGTCATTAAAACGGTCTCTTTTGCCTGCTAAATTGTTAAACTGCTTTTCGTCTCTTTAACGAGATTGGTAGTTTGAAAAAGGAGAATGATTCTAAGGTGAGATGCTGCTGAGAGAGAAAGGGCACAATTAGTTTCCCGATCAATTTTCCAGGAAGAGGAGAGAAAAATCAATGCTCTGATTATGCATGAGGACGTCATCGGTTTACATAGAGATCAAACTATCAGCGAGCTAAGCTAAAGCAATGAGGGATCCATCTATAGCTGATCCATGCAACTTGTGTGAGGAAGATAGGGCTGAGGGTCAGGCCGACACATATTCATAAAGGGATAAATTGCAAGATGATATGTAAAGGGATCCAACTTATCTCTACCCTAGAGCATGTTGGATTTTATTATCTCATTTGTAATCAATAATGTTGAAATTCTCTGTGGACGCACTTAGACGTGTCCACTGGGAGCGCCAATGTTTGACAAGCAAACAGGGGAAAAAGGGAGTGGTCAGGCTGGATATAATCACTGCACAGTTTGATGGGAACATGAAATGCAGCTAGTACCATTTCATTTAGTGGTGAGTTAAAGCAGAATACACATGTTTGGTCCTGAAGTTTCATTTTTACTGAATAAATATAGACAGTATATATTATATGGAGAGTCAGTGGGGATTCTGACTATAACTGAAAGAGGAACGCCACACAAGACTAACATTTGCACTCGATGTTGGAGAAAAGAGCACACAATCAAGAGACATTCAAATATTTGAGTTTCAAAGAACGGTATTCCTTTCTTCTCTCCTCCAAGGTCAAACGATTAAGATACAGCCCTTCTTCTCCAGATAGTTCTCATATCTGTGGATATTGCTTTAGCTGTTGTTGCAGTGCATTCACAATAATATAAAAATAAATTAAAACAGGTAATTTCTAAAACTATGAAAACCCAGTCTGTCTTTTTTCTGCCTTTTTATCCACAATACACAACACTTACAGATACAGTGCCTCCTGAACTGAGTACCAGAGCTCCAGCAAATGGTGATATCTTATTGAGTTGAATTATGTAGTGAGCTTGAATGGGACACATTCTCTTTGCAGAGAATGGGAACCAGCAGACCGGGTGGGGCAGATTCTTAAGTGAGATGAAAAAGCAGTGCACCTGGCAGGTCCACACTCCACCATCTTTGATCCACTGAGGCAAACATCAAAGACTCTGTTTGGGGGCTTTGTGTGGAAGCCAGCCTGCGAAACAGTCACCGCCAAGCGTCAATCTACAGTATAAAGCACAACTCAACAGAAGGTAAAGTAAAGCTTAGACAGAGTCCAGTGGCTGAAATGACAACAATGTCTGTGTGAACATAATAGTCATATAATGTGTTTACAGTTTGCTGGAGCCAATCTAAAACCAATCCTGTCAAATAGATACCCACTTACTGCATGCTGCATAGTGACTCACAATCATGAAATTGCTTTATAAACAAATATGAAGATATTTGTTCCAAAATGAGATGTCTACCACTCGATACATTTTTCATCTACAAAATAATTGCCTCCATAAAAATGAAACGTATTATTAAATATTATTGAAGTCATTTGATATCTGAATACCTTCGCTTATAAACTTTAAGGGTACAATAAAAGTACGATTTTTCAGTCCCATAGCACAAAATGTTCGGGTTCAATACGGATGTTGATCAATACCCATGACTCAGTGATCACTTAGCCAAATGCTGATATTTCTGGCTTTCAAAACTCACTCATCAATGAATGAAAACCTTCATATTATAGTTGTTATTTCAATATGTTTCAGTGCTCAGTTACTATTTAACTACTATTACAATTTCTATCTCATTCATTATTTGAAAGTTAATGAGCAACAACGTCCCTAATTTTCTACAGTAGGTGCCCTTGAGTAGGGTATTTATCACCCACGCTGCCCCAGTGGAGCTGCTCAGAGAACAAGTGTTGCTATTGCCAGCTACCAGGTGTCAGTCTCGGTAAGTGTAGGAGTATGAAGCAGAACATTGCTGATAAAGAGCACAGAGGCTTGGCGAACATTCAATGGATGTGTAAAGGTAAAAAAAAAAAAGATTGTATCAAGATGCTTTATAGAGAGTGCACTAACCATGAACCAACCCAGTGGGGGAGTCTGAGAGGATGTAATATTAACACAATGGGTCACAGCAGAAAAGACTTATTTGTTGGAATTTCAATGTTTGGCGAAGCTGCGTTTGTAAAACCAGCTCATAAAGAAGGAAATAGGTAATAGTCAGTCAGTGGCTCTGCTAGCATCGATTGGTCATGTACATTTAGATGTCATGATAATATTCCAGGATACATGTCGTATACTAAAATTTGAAATTTGAGGTGATGTTGCAGATGTTACTGGAGCTAAATGAGCCTTTTATTGTGTAATTAGCAGCTGTTCATCCAGAGCAGACAGATGTGGCTTATGGAAACAATACAACGTTCTCAAGAGATTGAACTAATTGGCTCATGTGTTGAGTAGGATTAGCAAGTTATTTGACAAAAGAAGTTTAACCACACTTTAATGGCATTTAGTGGTAGTTCAACTAAATTTAAACTTTGATAGAGTTTTATCGTGGTTTATTACTTGTTTGCCAGTTTGAGGCAAACTACAGCAACTGTCAACATTTTGGCTGTAAAAGACAAGAAGCCATATTTCATCAATTTATTTATTATTTATTTTATTGTTGCCTCTCATGTCATGATTCTCCATCCTTTGACCCCCTGCCCTCTTGCCCTGTTTTTCCTTCACCCTGACTGCTGTGAAGAACCCAAATTGGGTTGTTTAGTTTGGGTTTAGGTCCAGAGTGCAGTCTCAGGCAGACAGGTGTCTGCGTGAAAGCTTTGGAGTGATGGACATTACATACTAACTTGTCGACAAACTCAGACAGGGTTGTTTGGTTTGCATTTCCAAGCAGACTCTATTGTAGCAGGCAGCTATCTGAATGTGGGCATTAAAAACACAGTTAACAATCCTTGGTTTACTTTATTTCAAAATACAATTTTTGTTAAAATCCTAATCAGCGGTATTTGTTGCAATCATGGGATTATGTATTATATAGACATTGTAGATGTCTATATAATAATCTTTTACAAAGTAGTTTGAATTACTTTTTCGATGAAACTTTTCTGCCTAACAAAACTATATTTCTCTTGAGAGTAGTTCTGCTGTAGCTCAACTTCTTTCAGTGTGAGGTGACTGGTACCTTGTAAGACTTTACATTCATAGTAGCATCCCAGTCTCTCTCCATCACCTATGTGGCACATGCAGAGGTGGAAGTAGGTTGACAAAACCATCTCAGAAAGAGTGAAAAAGACAGCTGAGGCTTTTTCTAACCAGTTTCTAATACATTCTGAAGCCTGAAGGTGTGAGGAAGACTTATATACAATTCATCTTCAGGTGTTGTTCACAGTAGGTTTTATCTTACATCTCTTGAGTAAACACATTGCATTTTGATTGATTGTGCCGATCGATGAAACGGGGGCAGGAAATAAGGGCAGAGTTAATTCTGCCCCTATCTTACTACCACTGGCTGGCAAATCGGTTGAGATTCAGTTGTGGTCTAAAACAGTTTAATTTATACTCCTGTAGTAGTTTTGCCTGCTGTTCCCAAGACAGTGATCTGAATCTTGGGAGGCATCCAACTCTATGCTGCTTTATTTATTCCTATATATTTTTGATTTCTTTCTTTTATGATATACGCAATGTCTCATTCACGCTACTGTAACATGATTTGGACTGAGACATCCTTTGTGTACTTGTATATCCAGTAGGAACTATATACAATCAATGTCAAGGTATTGTAGGTAGAGATGTTAAAGTAAATGCTATTCAAACAAAACAAGCACAATGCACCCAAAGCCAAAGCCTTACTAGTAATATTAGACTGAATGGATCTATAGCATAATTCTACTTGATTGCAGTGGTGAAATAGATTTGAGTCATTTGTTATTAAAAAAAAATATGATCTACTAGTTATGTGTCCAAAACGCTGCCATGGTTTATTAATGTTTCTAAAGCGCATTCATTTATGAACTGTGTTAATTTTACATAAATATTGTTAAAAAATGATTCATTTGGGAGTCAAGTCCTGATACATACTACACGCAGGTTATATATATATATATATATATATATATATGGTTTATCTCCAAACACAGATAAAATACAGACAGGCTGGATAGTCCTATTATGAAGCTGTGAGTTTCACTAAAACAACAACGTGGTCCCACTGACTTGATTAGCAGATGCTCAGCTCTCAGACCGATCTATTATTTTTATAGCTCTGGGTAATGAATATTTTTCTTTCATATGGTACTAATTGTGAGAGAGAAAAACAATCCAATCAGTGGAGGACCTAAATGAGAAAAGAGGCCAGCTCGGTTTTGGACCTAGGATGGTCTAGTTGCTGTTACTGAGAATGCTCCACTGATGGGTCGCTCATCGAACTGCAGAACAAAAAGGCTGACGACTGTCTCCAGTATAATTGGACAAATTAATCAATTACATCAATAGCAAATTACAACATTCATAATTGATCCCTGGGAAAATGCCGTATAGATCATCCCAGTATTCAATGGCTGTACCACAATATTCATGTTACACTGAACATATTCAGGAACTAATTAAATCTCCAAGGAGGGGATCAATGTTGAAGTAGCATGAGAGCACTATTGATCGTACACAAAAGATCACTTATACCAGTGATACAACCCAGACATGATACTAACATTTATTTTGATTACTTAGTTCTATCCTCTGCAAAAACTAATGTATAGATAGTAGTCGTATTACAAATAGTGAGTCAAATATTTTCTGGATACCTTTGGCAGAATGTCTGTCTGTCTGTCTGTCTGTCTGTCTGTCTATCCCTCCTTATTGAAGAGAAATTCATATTACTTATATCAACTATAAACCACCTGCCTAATATTGTGTAGGTCCCCCTCGTGCCACCAAAACAGCTCTGACCCATCGAGGCATGGACTCCACAAGACCTCTGAAGGTGTCCTGTGGTATCTGGCACCAAGACGTTAGCAGCAGATCCTGTAAGTTGCGAGGTGGGGCCTCCATGGATCGGACTTGTTTTTCCAGCACATCCCACAGATGCTCGAACATGATTCATCAGACCAGGCCACCTTCTTCCATTGCTCCATGGTCCAGTTCTGACGCTCACATGCCCATTGTAGGCGCTTTCAGCGGTGGACAGGGGTCAGCATGGGCACTCTGACAGGTTGGTGGCAAGCTGCGATGCATTGTGTGTTCTGACACCTTTCTATCATAGTCAGCATTAACTTTTTCAGCAAATTGTGCTACAGTAGCTCTTCTGTAGGATCAGACCAGACAGGCTAGCAACCACTGTGCAACCACTGTGTTCTAGGAAAGTCTTAACTGTTAAAGTACCTTGCTCAACAACACGTCAAATACAGTTGTTGAAGGAGGGCAGAGTGTTACATATTGACTGCCCCACCCTAGATTTTTGGAGCCGGAGATTTGAAAGAGCAACCTTCCAGTCACAGACCTGCTTCTCTAACTTTTTGGCTGCCAACATCCCTTTTTGTTCCTAATGCCAATACTAATGCCGCCAATTAGTCAACCTCGGAGTCACCTTATCCACAACGATCAGCTTCACTGTCAGTGAACCTGCAGTTGCTGCACTGCTTATGTAGGAGCATGTCAATTCCTACCTGCATATTGGTTGGATATTGAAATTTATATGCCTTAAAATACCATAGAATAATTGCCATACTGTAAATGATATTACATTTGGTGATCGTTTATCATATCTCAATAAAATAATGCTGAATCGCTTTATCCTTACATACAACAGTGCAGTAAGAAAGTGTATCTTACAATTTGTCATAATTTCAGACAAAAAAAACCCTGACCATTTACTCTTTACCATGTGTTTTACTTCACAAAACACATTTTTGAGGAATTTGAAGTATGTTATGATTAAAATGTACTCTGAATCACTTTATACATGGTCTGAATGTCGCATCCAAAGCGTCCACATAGGTGACAAACTATTATGTTTCTCTAGAAAGGTCAGACAGTAAACATATACAAATTCCTTAGACATTCCAACAACAATGTGGCCCCTTTTGTATATATAAAATATGGCCACTTTCTTATTGATGTTTTACAGGACATATGCCACTTTTATATTGATCTATTATGTTATCATTTTCTTCAGACATACACAGTTTGACAACCTTAATTCACTAAGCCTATATGCACAGATTTTAATTCCCATTCATTACATAGAAGAATCTTACTAGATTTTTATAGGACCTTTCCTACTGGATCACAACCAGTATAGTTTATATGTATAAAGTGGTCACCAGAGGCAATCATCTCGAAAATAAACTGTTATAGTAATTGAATGGCATGGCAATAAACCATGGCCTGAGAGAAGACTTGATAGTGATGGGCTGGAATGGTGTACGTAAGGAATAATGTACAGCAAGCCGGCCATTATCGCAAAATAATCCCTGACAGGGTGAATACTGGAATCCAGGGTGACCCTGATGCTACCGAAGAGGCTTGTTTTGCAATAATGACCAGCATGTACATTATTTTTTCAAAATTTAATAATAGCTAGGTCAATACAAAAATAATTGTTTTTCCTCATGCAGTATGTCAGATGTCTTTCATCATTGTTAAATTAAATTAAAAGTACAGAACTAATAAGTAAACAAACAAACAAACAAACAGACAGATAGACAGATAGATAGATAGATAGATAGATAGATAGATAGATAGATAGATAGAAGGGAAACAATTATTATTATACAATATATAATTATAGCATGCATAGGTATTTGAATATGTCACTTGAAACTGTAACATTGAAATGATAATGCAAATATTTGCAAATGATTTGCAAATTTAAATATTGTTAGGCCAGGCAGGGAGATGTGGACACACAAGGGGTCAACAAAGGTTATGATCTCAAAAGTGCGTGCTGAAAGTAGGTTTTAGATTACATCATTAATCCTGTCTAAATCTAATCCTTTATTTTCTGTCATTCCATTCAGCGGTCTAGTGTGTCCTAAAAGATTGGATGGAAATGCTCCAAAGGAACGGCCATGCAAACACACATTCAGGATTACACTTTATTCTATTATTATACTGTTATTTTTTATTAACTGGCTATATTTTGTATTTTATTTCCCCCTGAATTTTGCCTTTTTATTATTCAATATGTAACATAAGGAGGCACCCAGACACCAGGAAGACTTTGTAGCTCAGATAAGGATTAACATTAATCGGACATTCATAACACATCTATAATTCAATACACTATGAAAGATATTTGGTTTATTTATGTGCTTAACCATGACTTCATCACACCTATCACTAAACCACTGCATTGGTCATAATCCCTAATGTCACTAATGCTTTCATTCATGGCGGGGTCCTAGTGATTTCATATGCTTACACTAAATTATGGTGACTACAGTGTGCTAAGGCGATTCACTGCAATACAGTTTGACTGAACTCATTATACTTTGAGTATTTGACGTTGTATTTAGTCAGCAACTTTGGCTGATAATATAAACCAATATAAATGTGAGGAATTCTTGGAATATCTTGAGCGTTGATTTATATTCTGCCCTCATCTAAACTTGCGTTGCCCCTGAGAGGTCTGGGGAAGCTCGAACTAAACACTTGGTTAGAAAATGGAGGCAAATCTTATTAATATTAATTATGGTTATGGTTTTCAAACCAATAAAATTTCACTTGGGGGGAACTCTGCACTACTGCTCTCTTGTTTACTGTTGTAGGAACAACCAAGGTTGGCTAGCAAACAAAAGAATAGTTTTCGCAGGACACAAACAGTGGATTGATAAATGGTGCCATGAAAAGTGATGCTATAAAAGAAGAGTTGAAAGAATTGTCTGGATTTTGTCTGTGTTTTTGAATGACATTGAATGCACCATAGCTTGTTTGGCTTCCTCACTTGAGTGTATTGCCTCGAGTTGCAAAACTCTGGAATGAGCGTTATCGTCGGGATAAATAACCTTTGTAGGCGTGGTGGTGGCCGGAGCAGCCTAGACATTGTACACGGCTGCTTTACTGTAGTCACCTCTCACCTCTCAGAAGAAAAATAAGTATTTTGTAACTTTCAACACACCGTCCCCACTACAGTCGCTTACAAGACAGTTATCTAGTGACAACAGATGATGCACAGTATAGTATACACAGTGTACAGAACATAGCAGTGGGCTAGTCTTCGTTAAATCACATGGCTCTGTCCATCACATAGACTATAGGCTGTTTATTATTATTCTGTTTGTCTAAAGGGTCCAGTCCGTAGAGGCTTCTCCCACAGAGCACTTCCAACGTGCTTCCTGGTAGTGTCAGGGTAACAGACACCTTCAATATTTAACTCCCGACTCACAGCCCATTCATTCCATCCTCTCTTACTAATGCCTTCTCATACCCTTCCTTCCCTTACATGAGTGGCCTTTAAGCTCCTTTTGCTAGTCCATCATTTATTCTGTTCAAGCAAACTGCCCTTGTTATGTCCAATTATTCTTGTATTCACTCACACGTGTGTACACACACACACACACACACACACACACACACACACACACACACACACACACACACACACACACACACTTATCCTAGTATATTGGTTTGTCACATAACAACAACAGCAGCATTATAAACAATTTGTTGAATTAATAAACCTCA
>CABFOQ010000331.1:10140-20790 GCA_900660455.1 Gephyroberyx darwinii | reverse complement strand
GTTGCGCACCTTCACCTGTCAGCTTAGCGCACGTTCAAGCAATTAGCCCGGGCTGATTTGAGTGGGGGGAGGGTGTAGCTTACTGTGTTTCATCCCCCCCCCCTTCTGTGTAGTGACAGAGAAGTCATTTCTAAATGTCTTTGCAGGGCTTACCAAAGTCAATAAAGGAAGATGCACTTTTCAACATGAACAATGCTCCCCATTGTCTTCCAACACAGTGGAAGAGAACCAGTTAAACAGAAAAACACGTGAAAGAAATATGGCTTGGTGTGGTTGATAGCGAGATTCATATTGTGCAAGCTGTGCATTAAAGCAACATTAGCAGTATATTTCCATTTATATGACTGATTCCTGCCTTCAGAATCCATAGTAATGTTCAGGCTTTCATTTTCACACTCTGGTTATTGATAATTGCATACAGGCCGAATTAATTCCTATAAAACACCACTAAAGGAATCAGAAAAAAAATACATCATCAGGCTTATCTGACCGTAGTAAATACCTGTGTGAGCAAAATTATATTTTACATCTTAGGACCCATGCAGGTGGATGTAGATGCTAAATAATAAAAATGTTTCACCAAACTTAAAGATTGCTTTAAGACTTATTTGGACTTATTTAGATGTATAAGACAGGCATCAATACTATTGTTACTATTATTATCCTACAGGTCTATTGGTGCTGTGAAGTGTCAAGCAGTGCAATAATCTAGTAGAACTGTAAAGTGACACTAGGTTGCCTTGAGCAAAAGTATACTGCAGATTAACATTCATGGTGATGACAGTGAATTTTGATCTGTCACCCAGTAATATAAGCTGGCTTTTTAACAGGTTCAAAAGAATTGCTTAAGTCTGCAGAGACTGAAATGCTGTCTTACGCTACCCATGAGATAACCATGACAGAAACTGAAAATATCTCTTCCACTTAAAAGATATTTAAAACATTGCTCACTTGTCATTCAGTCTTGTGTAATAATTCTCACAATCAGCATCTGAAATTCAAATTCACAAAACAATCCAGAGAAGCATTAATGTGTTGCCAGGACTTGAATCACCTATCATTAACACAATCATCTTCTTTCATCCATGCTGACCATGCTCTCTTAACACGGATGCTTTGGTAGGCCTAAGGGCCCAAATGCACCCCCCCCCCATTGATTCACTGTGGTGATCTTTTAGTCTAATGTATTTACTGCGTAATTACAGTTCTGTCTGTCTCTCTGTCGTCTTTCACTAGCTCATGCTCTGGTCAACATGTCTGGGAGACGACGACGCTGCCTCCCACCTCCAGGCTCTGAAGCTCATAAATCAACTTGTGGGTGCGTGTGTGTGTGTGCGCGCGCTTGTGGGCTGCATGCTTGTTTTTGCTGCAGGGATATTAAAGGCCTTGTTATGGAAGTCATGATCACTGGCTCAAGGGTATTTATCCGCCTGCTGAGGAGTTGGGCGGTAATAGACCTGTCAGTTGTGTTTTACCCAGGAGCAACCATCAGCTGCTATGTCCAAACCACTGCTGGCTTACTCACTCCCCCAGACCTCCATGGTGATCCCCGTCAATAATGACTTACCCTCTAGACTGATAACAGCACGTAAATGTTGGAAATGTCTTGATTCAAGGGGTGTTGAATGAGAGACCATAAAGTGTTAAAAAAAAACAAGTAAAAGAAAAAAATGAAGAAAATACAAAATGATGGTCCACACACAGAAGTCAATTTGACATAAAAAGTAAGTTTTTCAGGGTTTTTTGGTCTGTTTCATCTCTGGAATCACAACACCAATGTGTTCTCATCCAACATTCATATATATCTTATCTCACACGCCCTTGATTTGTACTATACCTACTAAAGCACTAAAGGAACTTAGGTTAAGGTTAGGGTCAGGCAACCAAATGGTTTTGGTCATGGTCACATAAGAAAAACTTTAGCTGAAAATGAAAACTTACACACAGAAGAAAACCTTTTTTTTGCATGCAAGGCAACATTACTGTCCACTGTGCTATTTCAAAATTAAATGACTGCCTGTTTCAGTCATGTGATGACGGAGCGCCCCCTGTTTCACTCAATTTGTCAAATATCATGAAATTACGGTGCTTTCCTTTCCTGAGTATAACCACAAATTTGATATGAGAACACCCTGACAACATATAATATGGTAAATGACTGCTAGAAGTCCCTGGAGTGTTCCCATAAAGCCTAATGCTCACTGCCACCCTTCATCATGAGAACTTGAACAGACACACTGTATGGGACTAAGTGAGCCCCAGAATGGTAATCGTTACCTACATAGATGGGATGCTGGCCTACAACCCAACCCCTCATGTACAAGCTTTCCAATTCTAAATATACTTCTCATATCTACTTATATCTATCACAAAATGCAAACAAACCGTCACAGCTGGGTGGACTAAAATATACTTGTGAAAAAAATAACAGTTAATGCGAGACGGTGGCGTAGGCCCTGTGGGTGGCGAGTATTGTCAGAGTTTCTCACTGTGATCGTAACTCATTCTCAGGCACAGCTGAGTACATGGGAGTCATCCGTACAAAATCCAGCAAAGCCTGCAGCTCTTTTTTTTCCCTGCTGTGACCTGGTCTGGCCTTTGGGAGATATACTCTCATTTGCTGTTTTAGACGGGGGATTTTATGGTGGTCTTCCCTCCCTCCTCTCTACAGTAACAAATCAAATGCTTTCATACAGGAAGCACAGAGAGACGGCTTTCATGGGTGAATGTTTACCACTCGCAACAGTGGCTATGCAAAGTGGACGCTACCAACATACTGTGCATTGACCTGCAGAGGTGGACAGTTTTACCCTGGTTGCCATGTTTCAGTAGATTTTTTTGATAGATAGATAGATAGATAGATAGATAGATAGATAGTCTATCACCCCAAAAGTCAGTTTAAAAAGAGTATAAGCAGTAACAGTAACAGTAAGAGACTAATAACACCATAAAGCAATAAAATACAATGTAAACAATTGTAATCCTATCCTGAATCATGCTACTTCTTTAAGTATTTTTAATGTCTGCAGTTTTATTTCTACCTGAATAATTTTGCAAAAGTATCATTTTAACTCTTTTGCTAGGATGATTTTCTTGAAAAGTGCTTTTACACTAAAAAGTAAGTAAAATATTTCACAAATTTTTCTATCGCTGACATTACGCAGCACACAGGGGTCTCGCTCGTGAATTTCCTTCCTTAACTTCTCTTTCCCCACTCCATTCTACGCGTCTCCTTCACACCTCCCTCCCTCTCCCTGCCAGGCTTTCACTCAGGGTTTTCCCTAATGGTAAAGAACAGCTCCTAATGCACTTAATTTAGGCTACATGAAAAACCAAGCTCAATAGGCTTGTAATCCACATTTTACACTGAGACTTGAGTTTATAAAGGAAGCCGCGCTCAAAGCCAAGGAAATGTCGGAGGGAGAAGGGGAAAAAGTGTAATACTGCCGACTGTGTAATGCGGGATCAACTGAGTGGCAGGATGGCTGAGCAATTACGTATTTGTTGAAAGCCCTTTTCATAGGTCTGTGCCCAATTGAAATGAAATGTGTTGCTGATCCAAGGGGGAGCGTGTGTGTGTGTGTGTGTGTGTGTGTGTGTGTGTTACTCTAATTTTAAGAAGACTTGCCTTCTCCCAGAGACAATCAGGGGTCTCTATTTACATCCAGTCTCTTTTGATCAGCTTGTGTTTGCTCTTTTCCCAAAGTGCAAAGAAAACTTCGCCCAAGAACCTGTTTCCTCCTTGTCAAAAATTTCTTTGAATAAGACTAGTATTTTTTTGACACAAATCCACACTTGCTGCTCTAGGACACTTTCCTGTGCTGACAGGAAAGACTTTCCTTTTCGCAAGGGGTGGACACGTACGCCCTCTTTCCATGGGGAAAAGTGTGTGTGTATAGAAGGATTTAACGTCAGTTAAACTGTTGCGCTGGGCCAGCAGGCAGGTAATGAGCTCAGGTGAGCGATGTGTCCTTTCTTGAAATATTTCCATTGGGAAAGAAAGAAAGAAAAAAAAACTGAGGACAGATTTCGGAGATTGGCAAGCTGTGAGGAGCTTCTATTTTCTCAACGTGTTTAGCTTCTCCTCTGTCAACTCCTCTGACAGAGGAGCATGTCAGTGACTCTGTGAAGGGGCTCTGCTCCTTACTGCCTGGGCTGATGTCAGGGAGCAGCCAGGGGTCAGCCGTCAGCCACAGGGGTGGAGCTAACACAATGACTGACACCTCCCAGGCTGACACGGTTTGCTAGCTGTTTCTGAAGCCAATGTGTGGTGCTGCCACAGAAATGAACAAAAAGTGTATATTTACATTTTAATAATTAGTTAGTTTTCCTGCTCTCATTGAAATGATGGATGTTAGAATATGCAACACAAACAAACCAGCTCACGTTGTGTAGTACCTTCTGCCTGCATAGCTCAACCGTTGAAACAATTACTGGGTAAACTGGACATGCTGGATGCACATACAAGCTGATACAGGCGAGGCAGATCCATCTGTGCATTATTCACATGTCCCAGCATAATCCAACCACATACTACCCTATAATTGCCATAAATGACACATGTGAATTATAAATCACAGAAAGTGGTTGACACGATGGACCTATTGTGGTTAAAAAAAAGGGGGATTTAATGTTCTACCCTGTTTGACTGTACTCCTGATCACTACAGTTTCCCGCCTCATATATTTTTAGGGGACCCTTGGCTCATGTGGTGGATGTTGTGGCACCATCAGCAAAATTACTAGCTCTTAGTTGTTTTAATGAGTCCTGTGGTAGGAGTAATTCAAACTGCCATATTCCACTATCTGACAAGAGGTGAGGTGAGAAGGAAAAGACAGAAAGAAAACATTAAAATACAATTTCTGTTTTATATGGTTTAGTTTCAGTTAGAAAGTTATTGCAAGCTTTATTAAAGTGCAGCTGCTTCGAGTTAGATGTTAGGAAAATATAAGGCATACATACTTACCACCACAAAAAAGTGCTATGTCAAGGTGCCTCTATTTAATGTCAGAATGAAAGACTCAAAATGCATTCTGAGGCATCAAATGGGGAAATAATGACTGTTGTTTGGAAAATGTATTTCAGTAACATGAGAGCGTGTGCATTTCAACACATGTATGTTGTACTTTCGCTCCTTACCCTGCTGCACACAAAACCTCCTTTATTTCTGAACACAGCTTGTGACACACTGTGAGTCAGTTCCTCTTGAACTGCTGTCATAACCATCAGAAACTACGGCTCAGTGTAAGAGCAAGACCTGTCAGCCCGCCAGAGGTTCATCCCTCTCCACCTGTTGTGGCACTGGTTGCTATAAACATTTGAGTAATTTGAATTGAGTATGCAATACTGTAATGCTTCCTTCAAGATGTTATCTGCCTGCACAGTGCCCTGAAATACATACACACTGAGTCACACACACACATACACACACTAGAGCAGGAAAAGTAGGAGAAGGTGGAGGAAAGGAAAAGAAGGAGAAGGAAGAGGGGGGTAGAACAAGGATGGTGGTGGCTGTGGTGCTGATATCTGTGTCCTTGGTCCTGACAAGGTGAGACCTCTGAGCCTGGAGCACTGACTGCACAAGCAGCATTGCTGGCTGGTGAGGCAGAAAAGAAAGGCTCAAAGCCATCAGTGAATGTGGATAATTTCATAAGCACTTAAAGGTGATGAAACACAAGGGCATGGCAGTTGGAAGAGAGATAGATAGGTGTGTTTTTATGTGTGTGCGGGTGTTTGTGTGTGTGTGTGTGACAACTGACAAAAAAGACAGACTTTGACACGATGTCTGCGGGTGCCAAAAGGAAAGGTAAATTGACAATGCATGACATGTTCTAGGACAATACCACTATTATCACTTTCTCTAATTCAATTTCTCTAATGTTAGGCTCTTAACATTAACCCTTGCTATTTTCTGTTGCACTTCATTCCCCCCATTGTGTTTAAAATTCAGTCAGTACTGGGTTGTGATCACTTCCAACGAGTCCTTAACGTCATATAGTTCATGTCTGAATGAGTTCATTCATTCATTTTCCTGCTTAATCTTTTTGAGGGTCATGCGGGGGTGGAGCCCATACCAGCATACACTGGGCAGCCACCAGTCCATCCCAGTGCTAACATAGACAGACAGGCAATCACTCATATGTGGGAGGAAAGAGGAGCACCTGGAGGAAACACGTGAACACAGAAGCAGCATACAGCCATCGTGCCACCAGTGTTTTTTTATTGCAAACACTTTTATTGTTGATATTATATAAAATGGTCACTTACATTTTATTTGTACAACAAACAACATGCATGGGGAGGGAGAAGGCTTACCAACAGTTAAAGCTTTAGGCTGAGCTTAAACTCATATTTCACATATTCTACAGTATAAAAAGACACAATGTTAAATAGCATACACTAAAATCTAAGTCTGGGAAAGTGTTTTAGTTCCACTTTGGAAGCATTAGGATCATTTCATCTCCTAGTTTCTGGCAAGGCAACTGATAGAACTAGAACTGATAGAAAGGGTAGATGTAAATTGATCATTACTGGAGTTGAGGAAAAAATAATTAATACATGTACTATTATCGATGGAGAAATCCATCAATAATTAGAAAGGTCAAATGTCAGGCCCACTTCTTAACTGAAGATCAAAGCATTATCATTAGCCTCTTGCATCTGTTAAAATGCATAATGACAATCACTATAGATGTAGTCACAAAATGCATTTGGCAGTGATGATGTTTTTCTTTCCTGTGGTGTGGGTGGTAATGATTCAATTTCCCTGATAACTGGGGACTAGGTGCTTCCTGATTAGTGACCAAAGAGGAGCGGAAAAAAGGAAAGAAGAATTGAAGAAATGAAGAAAATGGCCCCACTATTAGGTTTGGGAACGATGAAGCAAGGGAACAGCCGAGCTTGTCGGACGCCAAATGAAAGAGAGGGGGAAAAAAAGAATGTCACTGTGCTATTTTTCTTCCACCAAAGGAACACGGTAACAGGGCCTCAGGGGGGATTTTCTTTAGGGTTGGGGGGCTTATTTGAATTGGATCTGCTGTTGATTGAAATGAATCGGCCCAATATCACAACTCCTTATAACTCGATCCCGGGGACAGATGGAAGAGTCATCTGAGAGGACACTTTCTCTAATCCTCAGCCTTCTCATGTGCTGTGGCATTCTGGGATGTCGGAGAGGGAAGAAAGAGGATGGGAGAGCGGGATGACCCTCTGGGCCCTCACACATGCATGCACACACACACACATGCACACACACACACACATGCACACAGTTCCATCCCAGAGGCTTCTGTGACTTTTAGGGCACCCTGATTTCACGGTGGACGGGAGTGAGATCAAAAACAACAGAAAGGTGTAGAGGACAGTGTTTGCTTAGTTTTACTCCTCATCCGCGAGCTGGAGCGGCAGGGTGCTGAGAGTAAGAGGTCAGCCTGTCAGACGCAGTCATCTAAACCTGCCTGTGACCTTCCTCACCTTTGACAGGGTCCAGTTACAGCGAGCCTCAAAGAAGAACGTTTTTCACAACTTTTGCAAGATGTGATCATTGCTTTTACATTTTGTTGATTAGCTTATTTGTTTGGTCTGATGAAAACTGAGTTGCCACCTAATCAGAATAATACTAGTATGAATACATTTCTATAAATGTATTTCCAATCAGGGGTTATTTTAAAGCTCAGAGATGTGCGTTTTTCAGTTTTTGGCATTAGTGACAGTAACATGGGTGGAAGCTTTGACTTAGCGCCCTTCAGGAAGCTTTTTGGCCACAAAGCTACTCTATTACTCTCTCACGACTCCACTCTACTCTCTCTGAACCCACTCTCTCTCCAGCAAACTACCCCACTGGTATTTAAACCCCTTATCTTTCCATTTCCTGCTGTTAAATCACTCCGGTGCTGTCAGCACCAGTGTTGCTAGGGCTCACATCCACTCCTCCCCGTCAACAGAGTGGTCATTCTGAGGTGAAGTTACGAGAGGAAGCGCTGTCATAAATCTAATGTCTGTTGTGACAGCACAGAGGAGATGAGTGGCAGTCTAATAACAGCCATCAGGGGCCTCCATTCCATTGTAAAATGTAACACAAAATATACAGCCAGCCATACACAAACTAACCATTATGAAGGAATCACTATTAATAATAATCTATTAATTAATTTTAAGGAATTAAACATTTCCTACAAAAACATATGTGTATATACTTACATAGAAATATACGTAAACATACATATACATATAAAGAAATCACTTTAAAGCATGTACATTCATGCAGCAGTCTTTTTGCCGTTGCACAGTGAACTGGAGGGGCCTGAGACTTAAAGGGGAATTTCAGTATTTTTAAACCTGGGCTCTATTTGTACATATTAGTCATTTGTACCCCAAAATAGGTACAAAAAGTTTTGGAATTGCTCCGGTAGATCGCCTCAGCCGGCAGTCGCGAAACGGGCTGCAATGGCTGCAGTGTAATCGGCAGGGGCAAGTGCGCTGATCAAAGTACGTCCACTAAAAGCTAAAAGTGCTTGTTTTTGCCACTGACAGGCTCAGATTGTTATTGGAAGTGTCTGACAATATTATGGAAAGGATCGCTACAGAGATAGACCTTTGTTTAACCAGAAAACGAAAGTCTCGCTCAAGGAGAAGTCTCGCTCTGAAATCTCGCGAGCACTTTTAGTGGATGTACTTTGATCGCGCACAGATGCCCCTGCGGATTACGTTGCAGCCATTGCAGCCCGTTTCACGACTGCCGGCTGAGGCGATCTACTGGACCAATTCCAAAACTTTTTGTACCTATTTTGGGCTATAAATTACTAATATATACAAATAGAAGCCAGATTTAAAAATATATAAAGAATTCCCCTTTAAGGCTTGCTGTCAGGTAACTGGTATGGCGTTAAGGAAGATGACTCAGAAAGTGGGAGAGCCAGATATACTGTAGTTAACAGGAAGGAGGCTTTCCTCCCATGTAATTTGTTGGACGTTTGCAGTTTAAGAAAAGTGGCTGTTATAAGTGGCTGTTGCTTGAAACATATGTCTGCACAAACCGGTACACGATTTGTTCCTGTTGTAGTCATACAACATACAACATACTTGTCACAGGGTCAAGGATCTAATAATCAATAACATATGAAAACACATAAGGCATGCTGTGTATTTGGTGAGCAGGTTGCCTCAGTCTAAAATTATGATTTCTATTTTTATCTTGAACCCACTGAAATGGGCAGTTTATTACTTTTATCTATTCAGATGGCTCTATACTGAAATGCTGTCAATAACAATGCAGTATTTCCGCCAGTGCTCATGGTGAGTCAATAGAGCAAAATGCACAATGGGGATGATTGTTCATGGATGGCCTTGGATACAAACTAATGGTTGCTGTCTTTATCAACATTGGCTCAAAAACAAGTCTGGAAAGATTTCGGTTAGGTTGACTGGCCACAGACAAAGAGAGCCAGTGTTCAAATTTGACTGACAAAATCTGTGACACATAAATGATTTACTCAGCCCTAATACCAGGGCAGGGCATAGTATATATGCAACATTAGGTTGGATAAGACACCGCAGAGAGGATATATCCAGAGCTTGCACTGGATCATGCACTTGGTTGTACCTTTGCAAACCTGCTCTCACAATATGATGCATTAATGCATGCATGCACACATGCACTCATGCATGTATACACACCACACACACTACACACGCACAGGAGCACTGTGGTTGTGTGTCATAGAGCATGTACTTCATTGTACGTTGTTGTCTATGTGCAGGTTTGCCAAACAGAGCAGCTGCCAAGAGACACAGTGAATAATACCCGATACCTTTGTGTTTTCCATTCACTGTCATCCATGACACTTGACTCTTTCTTCACACACAGTGAGAATTTCATTGCGCAGAATTTTATCATACCAAGTTTTTATCAAAATCTAAATACATCTCAGTGACATGAAGTACTTGGTTTCATTGTCCTGCAAGCAGGCCTCAAGTTTTATTTAAATAAATCTCCATCATGTGGCATATCTGCAGATGAAACCATGCAATCTACGTCACTCTGAAGTGTCTGATAGTTCAACGATTAAATAAAAAGTCTATGTTGGGTTTCTTAAGTGTTTTTCCAGCAGTTCAAACAGTACAGACCTTAATGCTATTACACTAACCATTTATAAAAGTAGGCCTGAGTTATTGAGAACAAAGGTCTAGCCGACTCTTCTGGCACAGTGCACACATAAATTATTGTTTTCTTAATTGGATTAAAACCTCAAAGTGAGTTTGGAGACCTCCCACATCCAGGCCATGGAAAAAACAAGGATCATTGTAGATTTCCATCTCGTACGGTCTTCAGTTTCTCAATAGCTATTAGACAAGGACCCTTGTTACAAATTCTTTATTTTATTGAGGCCATAAATCTATCATCTCAACCACACAGCAGGGAATACAACTTTTTTTTCTCTCTCTCTCTCACCCCCTGGAAAAGATGTTCCATATAAATAAACAATTGGTATCTTCCTCATCATCCTCCGCAATTACTTTTTTCCTCCTCCTGCTCCTCCTGTTCTCTCCTTTGTCCCCAGGTGAAAGGAAATTGTTGGCACATGTATGTGGATTGCTCAGTCAGTCATGATGTACTCACTGCTCTGACAGTAATCCTGGCTGTTCTGTTAC
>CABFOQ010000331.1:0-10120 GCA_900660455.1 Gephyroberyx darwinii | reverse complement strand
GTGTGTGTCTGTGTGTCTGTGTCTGTGTGTGTGTTACTGTGTGTGTGTGTGTGTGTGTGTGTGTGTGTGTGTGTGTGTGTGTGTGTGTGTGTGTGTGCGTGTGCGTGTGCGTGTGCGTGTGCATGCGTGTGCATGTGTGTGTGTGTGTGCATGTGTACATGTGTGGTTGTGTGAGTTTGGTTTGGACCATGTGTGTTGACAGCAACCTGCTGGGTGAGCTTGGGGCTCAAAGCGAGTTACACTGATGACACTATGACACATGTCAACAGAAAGCATCCTGTTCAGTCCACAGTCATCTGTAACTCTTTCTTGACACCCACTCAGAAAGTCAAACATGCTGTAGTGTATTTATTCATTTCTCGTTTGACAGGCGAAAGCAGCACGTTTCAAATGAAGAGCAAAATGCAGGGTATTGTCAAAAAGGTTATAAACTTTGATTGTATAGAACGATTCACAGCAGTCGTAGAATAAAACAGGCAAATACAAGAATAATGTAGGTGTAAAGATGTTATTAGAGCCCATTCATGGAACTGTGTTTTCAGATGTGTTTTGTAATTGTGTTGACACTGAATATGCCAGCCAGGTGCAAACTGTCAACTTCTGCAAATGCTGCAAGTACTGCAAGTGCCTTGTAGCATCACAAGTGTGTACATTTTAGTATGAGTGGTCAGAATGGGAATCAAACACCGCAGTGTTATTGCCATGCTCTACATGTTGAGCTTTACAGGAGCAAAAACCACATTGCTATTATTTTACCACATGCTTCTGATATTTTTCTACTGGTCTGCTCCTATTCACAAAAGCATGTGAGACATGCATGGTCACCCAATATGTTGAAATGGTTGATAATAAATGCAATGAGGGACAGCTTTTTCCAACTCAGATAATAAGTCAGAATTCATTTGTTAGCAGTAAAAAACAACCGTGCTCTCTGGGAGATGAGCAGAACATTAGAGAACCACTTTCACTGCAGGAAATGTCTATGCTGGTGTTTCCTTCTTGGGCTGGCCCATCCGTACAGCACCATACATTGCCCTGGGGTGTTTCCAGTATAACATTTTAAAGCATGCATGCCTGGAGGTGTGGTCACAAGGGTCGTCTATCTCGTTTGACCTTACGATGCATTAGTATAAGATAAAAATCTGAAAGGTTTGCATCTGATATATCTAATTACATCATTTGCAGCAAAAAAATATAATTACCAGCCTTTATTATTACTGAACTGAAAGAATGTTCATTAAGTGTTTGTCTTAAAGCCTATCACTGACTGAAAAAGAAAGAGAGTCAAACAGTAGCAGCACTACAACAGCAGTTGTTTTTACAACCAAAGCCCTGAATATGGTTTTTGGATGCAGAATAAGGCAGATTAAAAAAAAAATAGAGACATGGATGAGAAAAAGAACCGATGCCTGGTTTTCATGTAGGGCCAATTTAGTTGTATTCAACTCTCACACACCCGTAAAGGTTTCCACTTGCTCATCTGAAGAACCCAATCCTCCCTGAATTACAGGGAGATTAGGGCTGGATTACGTTGCCTCTGAGAATCCCAGCCAGAGACCGGCTATTATATCCATCAGAGGAGACAGTGGGCCGCACCTGTTGCCACACAGTCGCTTAGAAGAGAGAAGGGGACAGTTTAGCCCTCACTTTGGGGATGTATTTGGTATATTTTAACTTATTTAGAAAAAAAGAAACAAATAAAAATGTATAATGTGAAACTGGACATTTTTTTAACCTTTCTCTTCTCTTCCAAAAGAGCAATTTTGCTTTAAAGTACCATATGTGAAATGTGCTTTGAATTTCATAACATTACTTCATACCCTGGCAAAAGATGTCTCCAAGAGTTCATGAATGTGTATATAGCCCAAGAGGTGCTTTATTGTCCCTACAAGCACTTTACAACCAGCAGTATGTGCAGTAATTCACTTAAATGCAATTATGTTGAAAAACTGGACTATAAAATCGGCAATTTCAAGAAACCTGTGTCATGAAAAGTTAATAAAAGTGGGAGTTATTTACATGGCTAACTGTGCAAATTACTCCTAATGCTGTGGTAATGGAAGAGAAGGGGGAGTGAACCCTCACAATTAACTACCCCTCTTAAATGTGCTGCCAACTTGCAGGTGCAAAACGCAAAGCCCTGTTAATGCGTGCATCTTGTGGGAGGAAAATACGAGAAGTCGCTCTTATAAATACCACTTGACCATATAACAAGTTAATAACACAGTTTGAGCAATCTTCGATCAATCTTCGATGTCCGAGCCTTTTATATAACGCTGTGAAAAACTGGACATAGTTGGGGCGTCCTGGTGGCTCATGGCTGTGGTGTCCTTTGTTGCGTGTCTTCCCACTGAGACTCAGCTCATTGTCCCTTTGAGTGAGAACTTGCTGAGACAGAAAAAATAAGGGGATGATAGATCATGATTCAAAATAGATCCACTCATAACACTATAAGCCCATTTAAGGATAGAAAATGAGCCCAATTAATGAACACACCCCACTGCCTTCCCAGGGCCACAATGCAGATTACTCAACACTCCAATGACCGCACCTAACTCTACCCTTCAAAGATGTATTTACATGGACAACGGCAGACCTTCAGTATTGCCAAGATGGATTGAGCAAGCGTGTAATGGTTTAGCATTAACGCATTGCGGTTGAATCGGCAAGCCCCGGAGCTTGTTAGTCAAAGCAATAGTATGTTTTTCCTCTGTTTTGATAAGCAGAATTAAAAGGATATGATAGTTACATTAGTGTTTAAGCTCTTATAAAAATGCCAAATTACAAGGCACATGTTAAGTGAAATACTGCAATTAACCGAAGCCGAGCCCCTGCTCTGATACAGGTCCATTTGTGAAGTGTGCAGAGTGCTTGGAAGGGGAATTATACACTGTCTACATGTGATGGTCTGACTGGAGACAAAGGCTTGTTATCCAACGAAAATGAAGATGTAACCAGTTGGACTGTCCTTAAATGCAACAACGCTATCAGGCAATAAATAAAACGAGATGATTTACTATGTCAGGAGACAGACAAGACAGGTAACAGTACATTAAGAAAACAACCTGCGGTTGCTAGGCAACAGACAAACAAACAGAGTGGAGAAAAGATGTGGTTGGGTGTAATTCAGCCTGAAGGGACAAGGGCCCAGTCACTGAAGCACAGAGAGCCAGTTTCACAAGGGAGGCCCAGCCAAGTATCATCCACCGTGAAATACCAGCAACTAATCGTTTACCTTTTTCATTTTTTTCTCCCTTTTTGTTTCTCTCTCTCTTTCTTTTTTTCTCTTTTTATCTATTGCTATCTCTTTCTTTCCCGCTGCTCCCTTCCTGTGAAGTGAAAGGCAGGGCAGCAACAGTAGATATTTTCAGATATAGAGATAGCAGTAGTTCTCTAATCATTAGCAATACTTTTCCCACACTTTTTGTTTTCAGGAAATATTATGAGGGTGTATATATTATATCTTATCACTTGTCAATTGCAGTATATCAGTATTGTACTATTCAAATTGAGGATGATGAGTCCATTTACTAATGAATTTATTGGTTCCTCTGTGAAGTGATCCATAGTCAGCTCACGTTGCAGATCTTTTCTATTAATGGTCTACTGTTTTCATGGATGTCAAGGGAGAGATGAAGCACCTTCAATTTAGTCTGTCATTTTTTATCCATGAATTGTAATTACTGCTCTATTAACCTATGCACAGTTGTTTAAAACAAAGCCATCTCACTTTGGCTTGTAGAAGGTTAACAACTTCATTTGACCCCTAGAAGCAAAACATCTTCCTTTTAAATTCCAGAACAAATTGCGACAGCCTCATGGCAGAATAAATGAACTTTACGAGTTGCTTCAACGTTCAGCTCATGGCATGTAATTTTCTTTCCGCTTAAGTTGCTCCCACAGATGACAGATGCGTTAAAAGGGTAAAGCGACTGAACATGAGATGTAGGTATCTGTGCTTAACCGTGGCCTTTCAGTATCGCTGTTCAACTGAAGTAATACTTGCTCTCCGGTTTCGATGGAGTTCCGCTCGACCGGGTAGACTGGGCACATTCCTGAAATGAGCAGGGCACACTTAAACACACTTGCACACACCCCTGTCACAAGCTTAATTCATACTCATAGGGCCAGCAATCTCATAATGTGTTTCTGTACTGGACATGTTAAGCTGAGGAATGTGCATGAAAAGACAGAGACGGCATTGCAGAGGCTTCCATTCAGTGTGACAGGCGTACATTAATGACCACATACACACCCCTTGCAGCATTTGCATGCACTGCAGAAAATGAGACTGTGCTTCAAGCCTCATTCATGCGACACATTCTAGCTGTCGGAGGTGAAATGACATTTGTCGTGAAAAATGACATAAAGTGGGTTAAATGGATCGACTAATCAGAACACAAGCACATAGCTTTAGAGAGGGAATAATGTGGAAACAAAATTACAGTAATAAACAGGAAAAACATGTGTCACCTTTTCAGGGTACTGTACACTGCATTCACATAGTTGAGTGTCAGATAAAAGTTCAAGGAAGTAAAGTCTCAAATTACAAAGGAAAGTGAATGAAGTCACCGCAAAACACCCTCACAAATACCAGGCACTATTAATAGAGAGGGCATAAACATGTTTTATCATGGCTTGGCATAAACCAAGGTTAAAATGAATGAAGAAAAGTGTCAGGACTAAACAATTATTTATATAACAAAATACCTCTTAAAACAATTTTTTAAATATATTTTTTAATCAGATATACTCAAGTTCAGGTTTTTACTCAAAGCACAATTAGAAAAGCAAATTTATGGAGGCTATTTTTCTCTGTCACCCTATACACTGTAGCTCCTAACCTCATGTGGGCTGCATGTTGTCAACCCAGCTGCTGGCAATATCACTCGGCACCAACGGCATGGTGCCGTGCCGCAAAGTGAGCTAATGGGCCCCACGTTACTTCATCGCACTTCTAAGTGTTGCTCCGTTTAAGAGAGGCCGAAATGACTGCAGAGGCACTAATAAAGCCATTCAGTAGAGAGGGCGTCCCTTGAGATTTCACGGCTCTACTAGTTGACAAGGCTTTCCTAAAGGCCCAGGTGTATCCTTTGAGTGCAACTTTCGCTTCTCCGTTGCTCATTTAGATGCTCTGGGAGGCCTTCAAAGTGATTTTTGTAGATGCATGGACGGTATACTCTGATGACCGATTAATGTATTTTATTGAAACAAGTTTCAGGAAAAATAAAACACTTGACCATTAACAACTTCAACTGTGAAAAGATTTTATGTTTATGTCCAATAGTCCGCTATGGGATATTATTTGCAAAAGCCTTTTTTCAATCCCCGAAGTTGTTAAACTGTTTCTTCAGAGTTTACAAAAATACAAAACACTAAAAGCGTTTTGTTCAAAATGAAATAATAGAGACTATAATACAGAAGTTGGAGCTGACAGACCCTCCAGGTGATGATGGTCTAACAGCCGACAGCTCAGCAATAAATACGAGGTGTATTGCAATGCAGTTGTTTTGTGGTATTCCTCTTCATCCCTCCAGGTGTGCCCACCACAGTGCTACACAAGGAGTCGTGTGTCGAAGGACCTGGGACAAATTCTGTAAGAACCATAAACCATAGAGAGACAGCGAAATTAATGTATGAATTCATGGGGATAGAGACACCTGTCTGGGTGTAATGTGATATTTATTTTTCTAAGAGAACAGGAGCATCAATCATTCTCTATTGGGATGATACATGCTGCATGTCATCTGGATCATGCATAAAATCCCTCGTCCTCCAGCCTGTTTTTGCAGCAGTTTTTGCAGTTTTCCCTCAAAGGCATTCTGTGTCTATTAATTAAACAGCATTTATGCCACCGGTTGTACAAAGTACAAAGTTTATGCATCTGTGTGCTGCTTGACATTTTGGCATGGTTGTACATACATAAGAGACAGTCATGGTTGGGTGTGAAAAGTTGTTTCGTAAATCATCCGAGAGACAATGAGACAGAGAGAGAGAGAGAGATCGAGAGAGAGAGAGAGAGAGAGAGAGAGAGAGATGCATTGCTCACAATACTTATGGCTATGCTTCATGATACATTCAAAACAACTTTGCTTCTTAAAACTGATGCTACAACTTGAATTATTTTATTTCAGCACTAAATTTAACAGTAGTTGAACAATTCTATTAATTCATAAGGCACAGATTGTCATAGAGCTAAAACCAAGCTATGCTGCCAATATTTCTGAATTGAACCCTTAAGGCAATCTGTCATGAAGTGAAAATTGTTTTCCAAGAACTTGATAAAACAAGTGAGATCACTGCACTGGATTGCCATTGATTAGACACGCTCCGCTCCTCTCCCAAAGGGTCAATTAGAGGTTGTCTTTATTTTAGAAGGGGGCATGGTGTTTTTTCCACCGCTGAATGTTATTTTCCCCTGTCACTGTGATGCCACTTTTCCCAGTGAATTCACAGGATCAGATCTTTACCTGTCAATATACATCAATCATTACTTATATGTCAAGCATTGTTGCTAAGCAACTAAGTAAATCAAATCAAACACCCTCTGGGAGTTACTTTAAACACATTATCACCTACAGGCTCCAGTCACTGTCTCACTTGACAACTTGAGGTGACTTACTTACTTATTTGTAATCAGAAACCTAATGAAGCTGTGTGAATGTAATTAGAAATGTTTATCTTTCAGCACAAAAATGCGAATTAAAATCTTTTTCAGTTTCATGTACCTCCCTGTCGATTCTTGCATTCGCGTTAATATATGGTGCATGTGGATGGCTAATGTTTTTCTAGGCTCAAGATCCTGGCATGTGCACTAAAGATTCAATATTGCAATGAAATGTACAATAAGTTGCAATGGAAAAATCACAACACCATCCCAAACCTGAAAAATGTTTGCCTTTTCTACCTAGGTAAAGAAAAGATTAACCTGAATCTTCGAACAGCAGTGTACACAATCTCCAAGGATAATGCTCAGTACAGTAAGTTTGATATACACATTGTGGACAGATTGATGCTAGAACATCTTACTGTGCAAACAGAGCACTGAGTTAGCTTCACTCAGCAGATACATTAATCATCATGTATTTTTATCATAGGGATGGTGGTAATGGCAAATATGGTTAGAAATGCAAGGATGTACCATGTTTCGACATCACTGGCAACACACAAATAATAATATCAAGCTTATTATGAGTTTATGTATAACAAGATGAAAATAAATGCATTGTTTCTGCCATCTGCTCTCATCAAAAATAAAGTGGCAATGATCATGTATTATTGCAACAAATGTACTGACTACAAAAGTAATATGCACTAGACTGTGAATGCAAAAGGGTACAGCATTCCACTATGCAATGCTCACTGTTTTCAGTGAACACATCAGATCTCTTGTCAGATCAGTTGTTTATCTCCGAGATTCATCAGTCAGAGGCGAACACCTGCACAGAGGGCGTGATTCACTGGCATCAGTGGCGAATCCTACAATTCATAGTGAAACCACTGGAGCACTGAGGCAACTTTTTAAAGTTTTGAAACATACATGCTCAAAAATCTTTGATTGCAAGGTAAGTAAGCAAGTAACTTATGGGGGGAATAAAATAATTTATAAGATATCATGTTTGATTTAAGATAAAATGTTAAAGCTTTCAAGGGAACCCCCGAGGCTTCAAATCTCTCACCAAACTTTATTTCCCTCAGTCCTACACTGTTAGGAGTTTTGTTGAGTTCAACCAAAGACATCCACAGTATTTGCCTCAGGGCAAAATGTTTGGGGAAAAGGAAGCAAGAAAAGCACCTATTCATAACAGTTAAAAAAAGAGCTCTTCCTGCAGGCCTTAGCAGCTGATAGACTTACGCCCATTGACTGATAAGGAGGGGGGCATCTTTCAGCGTGCATTCACCTGCAGGGCTTACTTAGAGAGACATACAATTCACCATTCAGCAGAGAATCTGGTGTTACACACATCCATCTGTCTCTCAAGTGGCATACACAAGTTGAGTTGTGGCATAAATAAAAGATAACCTGTCAAGTTTGCAGGGAGGACTGACAAACTGTCAGCAACAAGGGGCAAATGAGGGGGCATCAAGTTAACAATGAAATGCATTAAGGTTATAAGAAAAAAAGGTAAGAAACCTTTGCATCTATGGACAGTGCAATATATTTTTCCTTCACAAGGTGGAAAGAAAGAAAGAAAGAAAGAAAGAAAGAAAGAAAGAAAGAAAGAAAAAGAAAGAAAGAAAGAAAGAAAGATGGCTGGCAGCCAAGTCCCATCTGGCGTGCATCCAGTAGAGATGATGTAATAGTGGGTTAAGTAGTTCTGCTAGCTACAGGAGTTGGAGAGAGGCTTTGTCTTTTTTGGGGTGCTTGTGCAGCAGGTGAAACATAACAATCGCTGGATTCATTTCCCTGTTTTCCCTTCAGCGGGGGGAGGTTGAACCCCAAGACATCTCAGAGAAGCTGGACCATTAGGAAGGCCTCTCTCCTTCTCTCTCTCTCTCTCTCTCTCTCTCTCTTTTCTGTCTCACTTTCTTTCCCTCTTTCTTTCTGATCTCTGTTTCTCCCACTCCTTTTTTCAGTTCAGTTCGTTTCACTGGAACCCAGTCAGTTAGTGTGTTTGAGACATCGTCCTGCTGGGAAGATGAAAAAGCAGCTCTGAACCCCTGAGGTGTTCGCTTAGCCAAAATAAACAGAAGACACAGAAGAAACACTGATCATGAATTAGTACTTATCAATCTGAAGTTTTGTTGCCAGAATCTTATTGATGTTGCCTTGATATTAGATAACAGTTTCAGTTCTTATGAGAATGGCACTAACACTGCCATACCCTATACTGCCACAATGGGGCATCGTAATGTGCACATTAGTGACCTGTTGTCAAACAGAGCAAAACAAAAACATTACAAAAACATCATCAATCAATCAATCAACAACTTACAAATGAATGCATCTGATAAATACAGCATATAATATCCATGTCCTCTAAATGACAGAATTTCTTGCAAATGGACAGGTAGCATATTGAGGAAATGAAAAGGCTCCTCTTTAAGGTGACAGATTTAATGTGGGAATAACAAGGGAAAAACATCCACCATGTTGCTCTCCTTGTAATTTCCTTTGAGTTACAGTCGGGTGATGCACTGGAAAAGCTCAGTTAAATGCTTCCCTCTCTGTCATGAAAGATAGTCAGTGTTGGTTTACACAGGGTGTATTTACACAAAACCTGAATTACAATACACCTGAAATGAGTCACACTGCTAAAATGGAAGAGTTTATGCAGCAACCAAGAACACATTGTGTGATTGCAGGGTGCAATCACACCGAGGGTTTCAGAGGGAGCCCGTTCATTCATTCATAATGTCTCACGGAGCATGTTACGATTATGCCCGATGCATACAGTCTTATAGGGTTAAATTGTTTTCTGCGTGATAACTTAAACCAAACACTCCTTGACACTCCTCACAAAACTGAATTAATCTTTGTTTAAAATCATAAAATAAATAAAACATGCAATTTGACTATTCTCTAATGGAGAATTGTGTATCCAAAGTGAAAGGACATTGATGAACATAATTTGTAAGATACATTTATCCAGGCAAACAACCTAGATACATGAGTATGATTGTTTGCTTACATTTTCTGCTGTTTCTCCATTTTCTACTAGCACATTACATTAAGATTAAATTAAATTAATTAAATTAATCGAGCCTGCTGCTGGTTGATAGAATTATTTTCCTCATCCTCGTGCTCATTCAACTTTGAAACTATTGATTAACTGTTTGACTGCTGGTTTGATTAGCTAGATCTAGTTTGAGATGCAGCTCGCCTGTTGCAAGTATGACAATTTAATAGATTCTATTTAATCCCTATTTAATTTCCAAAAACAGCTCATGGGTGACTGCTCAGTAAAGTCGCTCTCTTTTTGGCTCAAAAACAGTCCCAGTGAATGCAAGCCGGTGTGTTACCAAACAGGCAAGGTTACCGGGGTAACATTTAAAATGACGACATACAAGATTGAATAAGAAATACGATTTAATGTCAACAGAGAGAGGTGCCAGGTAGCCCAATATTACTTGTTGGTTGGAGTCTCTGCAGTATTTAAGGCCACTGATATTAATGGTG
>CABFOQ010000325.1:4648-15068 GCA_900660455.1 Gephyroberyx darwinii | reverse complement strand
TATTATATATTTTTCAATATTTAATGCACTGGCAAGATCAATTCCAGTTTGTAACATGGCTTAACAAAAACTTTGACCCATGTCATCTGACACATTGGACCTTGGAGCCAAGTCAAGTGATTCAAGGCTTTCAAAGCCCAAAATTCAAGGAAACACCACTGAATTGGCCACACCACTGGCATTTCAAGAAGTAATAATGTTCAGATAAAAATCAACATGAAACACCATCTCAGGAGTTGTGTGTAGGATTATGGACTGCTATGGCTACAAGCGATCCAGAAGATCCACCTGTTTATTTTGAAGTTGAAAACCAGGTGCCTTCCCTTTTGCATGCTCACCTCCATTCACTACTCATGTACAGGCCAATTGTGGTTGTGTACTAAAAATGTATTCTTAGTGAAACATCCCTATTTTATATCATGATTTTCAGGAAATACTCCATCAAAGGTTGGTCATTTTTAATATCTTTAATTTGACTTAAGAAACCCTGATAGAGTGCCATGTAGAGGTCCTAGTGAATACACACAGCAGGTTAGGTAGTCTCCACTCTGATTTGTGATGAACAGGTAGGTTAGGTAGGCCCTAAACTCAGTTAGCACAGTAGTAGTCAACGCAGATGGCTATGGAAAATAAAAGGTAAAATAAAACAAATCACAAACTTAAACACCCCCACAGGTATGAGTAAGGCAGGCCACAGTTTCCTCCCACATATTCAAAAAGAAAAAAAAACATGAAAGTTTATACAAGACAGGTCAGGAGTTTATATACTTTCTACCCTCAAAGGATTAAAAACAGAAGGATGTTACTGACTGGATAAGACAGATGAATAGAATAAAAAAAGCAGAAGACAGCAGGTGTAACAAATTGACCAGTGGCCTAGTCTACTTACAGTAAAAATAACTGTAATCAGAGAATCTTGCCTTTGAAAACAGTACCACCATGTTTAGAAAGAACAAATTATCTCAGCGTTACACACAAACTCAAACCCAGCAAACACCGACTTATCATCCAAGATGACGCAGCAAAGCCGTTTCAAACCTTTGGATAGTCACGCACACATAAATTAAGAAATAAATACTTTTGTCCATGCCAGTGGTCAATAATATCCAGACCACTAGGCGGGTGAAGGGTTAGTCAGGAGACTGGCTGCAGAAGGCAGAAAAAAAAGGAAAAACGAGGCAGAAGACACCAAGTTGTCAACCAACAACATAAATAAAGAGCTTTTACACATGACATCCTTGTCAGTTTTACTTGGCAGGTGTTAAGTTGATTATAATGGGAATACTGCCTTCAACTGGGGATTGGCTAATGACACTAAATAGATGTGAGAGCAACAAAATAAGGAGTAAATACTGTTTTCATTGTTGACAAAGCTGCCTCAAAACACCGTCCTTCTCATAGCCCTCTACACACCAGAGAGGCTCGCAAGCTGAGATGACTCAGTTAAGTGGACTAGCAAAGGTTCATTAACACATCCTTTCATACTTATGTTGCATTTTAACCTAAATGAAATATTCTGCACTTATACTTTGAGTGCTTACTTGGCCCTGTCTGGTTTTGTACATGAAAGCAAAAAAGGAAAAAAAAAAAAATCCACCCTAAAACAGATCTCATGTTATTCCAATGATCCAGTGGCCAATTCTTGGTTCCTCATCCTGACGGAGTTAAATCATTTTCGACACGACATATGAAAAGTATTTGGATTTAGGCGAGGCTTTAAAACTCATAGCTTCAAAAATTGCAGCATCTGCAGAGCCCTCAGCTGAAGGTATTTTCTATGTTTCTATGTGTGTGCATCTTATATAAGTGCACTTCTACACTACACACACAAAGAGACAGACACTCAAACACACATCAGAAGGAGATGCCAGAGGTCAAACAAAAAAAATTATTATTACAGTGACACTGACTGAGATCTTATATCAAACAGTGGTGAACTGACTCCCGCGGCTACAAACCAGAGCCATTAATAGAAACAGTTTGTCCTGGTGGTAGTATAGGCGCCATGTTACTGTCTGTAACATCACCATGGTAAGATGCTACAGAGCTGGTATATAATCACCAGCAGCTGAGCAACAGCCATGGAGCAGGACAGCAGAACTAGCATGTCTGCTCTTGAAAACTCTTTCAATCAATGGCTCTTCCCCAAAAACAGTCTCTCACAATCTATCAATAACGACTTCCTCTGGGAAAAAAAAGGAAATGTTTAACATATGTATTGACAGTTAAGACGATGCTTGAATCAGCTTCAACAAATAGTCTTGGTTGAGCAGACTTGGTAAAGAGACTTGGTGCCCAGAGAGAGCTACAGCATTGACACCACCGAGAGCTTTAAAACCGACTGCTTTCATTGTTGTAACCGTGTGAGATATACAGTACAGCTGTATGAGTCTAGAGAGCAGAACCTCTAGAATTGTATTGCTTTATCTGTCGTCACATCCATTACTAGTACTGTGAACACATCCTGACTCCACGCTGGGGGTCATTCAACTTTACAGTCATTAAAACACATGGCTACTTTTTTCCCCACTCTGTGTCCCCGCTATGTAACAAGCCGGGCATCTGGTCCCTCCGATGTGACCCCTTCAGAGTGCAAAGGTTACGCTGGTGCTAGATCGGCACTAAGGGCCAGCTGCCTCACCAATCATGCTTCCCTTCCCATCTGAGGTTCAAGAGCTCCAACTCCTACTGGTAGGTTCAGATGGTGTCATATGAACCCCAATTCTTATGGAGGGTTCAGATGACATCATAGGAAGTATCATCAGTGCTGCTTGATATTAAGGCATAATGAGAGTGAAACATGCAGTTGAGGAGTGTTTCATCACATCCCATCCTAGGCTTTTAGGCATCTTTTGGGAGGAAAATGTCCTAATTTGGGCTTGTCACAGAAAGACACTGTCCTCATTTGGTAGTATTACAGGACACCTTCCTTATTTGGATGTCTTGTTAGAAGATGCTGGTCTTATTACAGGAGGAGGTTGTCCTCATATGGCTATTTGTTGTTGAAGAGCTGCAGGTCGAGGCGGACCCACACCTCCCCCGTTGGAACCTCATGGAGCAGAAGACGACGTGTCGCCGCCCCCTTATTCTCCAACTCTTTCTTTATGGTTGCAACGGGAACCTCTGTACGACCCAGGAAGTCTGATGGAAGGGGGAAAGAGAAGGGAGGGGATGCATGGAGGAAGGAGAGAGGAGTTATAGTCAGTGCCTTGCGACAAATTCCTGAAACAAATCAGTATTAATAGGGTGGAGAGGAGGAGGATGAGAGAAGGAAGCAGAACAAAAGACAGACAAGAAGAGAAGAGACAAGAGGGAGGGGAAGAGTAAAGCTTGTACAGTAACCGACCGTCGGGTGAAAACTGGTCCCTTTCAAAGATGGTGATGCAGAGGACGTCCTGATAAAGGTCCTTGATGTGGAACTGGCAGTTGAAGTTCCATTTGGGGTTCAGGGTGTCGTTGATCGTTCGAGACGTGTACATCTGAGCTCCCATGGTCACTTCGCAGTACGGGTTACTTTTACCTAGAGGAGGGGAGGAAACAGAAGACGAGGGAGCGACAAGAGAGGAGGAGGACATAAGAGCAGGTAGGGGAGAGGAGAGAAGAGGAGAGAGAGAGAGAGGAGAGGATGAGAGGAAGGGAAAGAGAAGAAGAGAGCAGGCAGGAAGAGGAAGAAGAAAGGAAGGGAAGACAGCAAAGTAAATTGTTTACAAAATGCTTTATAGAAGAAGAAATTACACAGAACAGTCGTCAATAATGAATCAGTTAATATAAATAAAATGAAGAGTTATGAATACAAGAACTGTTTAGACAAAATGGGTTTGAAGAGGTGATGTAAAAGACTGAAATGATTTGGGATGGTTGTGCTACGCGCCTTAACCCGCTGAATCACCAGGAAGTCCCATAACCTTAGTTTTAAATATCCATGCTCACCATTGGGTTTGCACGCCTTGAGTTCAGTAGCCTCCAAGATGGTGACGAGAAGTCTGCCGATTCCACTTGCCTTCTGAGAGCGAGCTGCACACACACACACACACACAAACACACACACACAGGATTACACCAGTGATATTATCCCGTCATATATTAGGAACTGTGTGTGTGTTGAGACAGACCTTGATAGGCCTTTTCCCTTTTCTTCTTTTCTGTCTCAATGAAGTCTTCAGATGCAGCCTTGATCTTCTGAACCCACGCTGTCCTGCAAACACACACACACATTTTAGGGCATCAAATAAATTGAAATGTATCGCATACAGCAAGTGAGTGAGTGTGTGTGTGTGTGTGTGTGTACCGCTCATTGATGTTGTCAGTCTTGAGTATATAGACTCTATCGATGTGTGAGATGTGGAAGACAGGCTCGTCACTGGAAGGATCCGGCAGCTTCACCAGAACTTCATTGAGGAACACAGGCTACAGAAGAGGAGAGAGAGTCAGTAAATTGTCCTGAAATACACAAATGCTACATTAAAACAAAAACAACATCAAACAGTATATAAAAAAACGTGAACATTTTGCAATACACTATATGAAGATACATCTATTTTATCATTTCAAATAATAAAGCGCTGTTGCAACAGAGAGCGCCCTCGTCTTTTTTGTCCTGATTGAAACGCTGTGGTCAGGAAGCGACAAATCAAACTGGAAAATTCACATTTTATGAGCATCTTAAAAAGAAAATGATAAGGTATCAAGTTACTTCAAAAGGGAAGACATTTCCACTTTTGTGTCAAAAAGGTTTTTGTCTTTCTTTTGTCTCGTCCTTTGGTATAAAGCAATCACAGACTGCCGGGTTGGTAAATATGAGCGTGCCTGTGCCGTTTTTTGACATCACATTACATGATTTCTGGGTATTTCTGGGCACAACATTCATATTTGACTTTGGCAAAACCAACGCCAGCGTGTGTCTTATTGACTCATGTCATGTTTTGTGTTCTTGGAAGGTGTATTGTAGGCCGCGTTCGTGTTTCTCACCGGCTTGTACATCTTGAGCTGTGTGTTGTTCTTGTTGCTGAACAGTTTATCAGGCCCAGAGGAGCTGAACTGTTTAGCATGAGTCAAAAGCAGGAAGTCATTAAAGAGAAAGGCCCATAGTTCCTTGTTGCTCTTCACCTTGTTCATCTGGACAGAAGAAAAAAGGATACCAATTACTATAAATTCTATTAATTATACTTAAAAATAACTACAGGTTCAATAAGTAAGATTTTTCCTGCCCCATAATACATCTGCAGGGTTTTGATAGGGTTGTTGATCAATAATGACACCAATGACAACAATTACTTTGCCTGCGGTGCTGAGATTTTTTGCTTTCAAAACTCACTGCCTCGTACTTGTTCTGGAACAACAACTCTCCGCCCTTCACCAGATGACAAAGCAGTTTTATTATTCCAGTATCAACCTCTTCACTAGATGTTTCTGTTGGATCTCTGCTCCAACTGTAAAACTAGACGGTTTACTTGTCTCTAATGTGAAAATGTGACTAAATTATTTGTGTCAATTACAGGCCACCGTAAGCCGTGCCAGACCTGTCGAGCTCCAAGATCATCGATTGCCCCTTCAGGCTATAATCTAAGTAAAATTATCAAAAAATATGACATTAAAGAAATTTCATGTCATAAATTTGTATTTTTTATTTACGAAATGTATTAAATGAAATGAGAATATATTACTGCTCCTGTAATTTGAGGACCCGGCAGAGAGCGGTCCTTTTCCACACGTCACTGCAGCATTACTCACCTTGCCACTGTGTAGCAGTTTCCTGGGCCCCAGACAGTTGGTGAGAGAGTTAAAGACCAGGTTCTGTTGAGAGAGAGAAACGTTAGAGGGAGAGTGTGTGTGTGTGTGTGTGCCTACGATTGATTGATGTGCGTGTGTGTCTGCATGAATGCGCATCAGGGTCAGGGTCAATTCAGTTCCAATAATCAATTTGGCAAGTGAATTTTCCTCAAAGTTGAAAACTTTAAAACCTTTTTCTCAAAAATCAAATATTTTGTATAAAATAAATCCTATATATAGGATATATTAAGTATAATATCAAGTATAATGGAAAATTAATGCTCCATTATTATTACAGATTCAATTTTGATTTCATTTAATTGGTGAGTGCGATACCTCTGTGATTCCTTCACACTGTACATGAGTCTGAATCCATTCCAGTCTGTCTGAGTTCTCCTTCTCCCTCACCCCCTCGTTCACCTGCTCAACACAATTATTCCACAAATGGCTGTGATCTGAATTAAGATATAAGATCTTAAGCACTAAATCTATGGATAATAAAGCTTAGAGTAATAGCTTGTTAGTTAAATAGCTGCACAGAAAAAAACCAACAATTAAATGAAAGAAGTGAATGAGTGAGCAAATAACTGAACCTGTTGACAGAGTTCCTCAGCCCTCTCTAGAGCCTCCTTCAGAGGACCCCGGTCAACATGGCCCTCTGCAGTACACTCCAGGATCTGCACACGCACACACACACACAGTTCATTTTACACACAAATGACAAGGGAGAAAACTTTTAAAACATTGTTTTGTAATGACACACAGCAAGGTAAGCATTCTGTCCAGATAAGTCAATGAGGAGTTCAAACACGCAGGCCTACATTTTTGATGTGCAGTGGGTAGCGAGTGATTCTCTGCATGGGTTTCAGCAGAAAGCTGGACAGTGGCATGCCTTTACACCTGTAGTCTGTGGCAATTTTCTGATGGGAATGAAAGACAGATAAAACAACATTTACAAACACATTTAAAAAAAAAAAGGAAACAAGATGATTGTTCCCACCATATCTCCCCTTTACATACAGAACTGCACATGCAGGGTATCAGCAGGTTTCACAAGGACAAATTTAAGACTTTTTAAGACCTTTTTAATGCTACCTGGAATTGAACTTTTTGAACTTGGCAACGTCAACCTATATCTGATTCAACATAGCTAATGGAAATTCTGAAAATATAAATGGGCAGTATAAGAAAAAGGACACCAGGTAATTGTTCAGTAAAGCAGTTTTTCACCCTGTCCTATAGTAATCTAAGAGTGGACATGCAGCGCAAAGAATCTTTCATTGCATGGTGAAAATATAAGACCTCTTACAAATACTTTTTAAGGAATTATATTTAGACTTTTCCGTGGATACCCCGACACTAGGGGTGTATGAGTACTGGTTCAAAATTGTACTCAATTACACGTCAAAGTATCTAGCTAAAAATACAAAAGTCAAAAGGTTTATACTTTTTGACTTTCCATCCCTCCCTTCCGAGTCCCCCTCTCTACCCCCTCTATCCCTCTTTCCTTTCCTTCCTTCCACTCCACCTCAATCGCCCCTCTCTCCTACCTTGAGGAAGGTCTTGAACTCTGGCTGGTTGTCGGTGCGACTCTGGAGCAAGGCAGCGCCGTTGATCTGGCAGGAGCAGAAGCGGATGTAGGGTTGCATGTGGGCCAGCTCCGAGGCCAGGATGTCTCCAATCACCTGCACTGGCATGTTCTCCCCGCCGGTCCTCTTACGTACACGCAGTGCCCTGCACACACACACACACACACACACACACACCATCAGCTGCACTTGTCTAATGTACACACTCTCTCAGACTGTCAGACACATTACGCTACTACTGTCTTACTTGAGTAGTTTGGTGTTGCAGGCGATCAGTTCTTTCCAGTTGACAAAGATCATGGACATCTCTGCTTCAGTCAGTCGACCCGACTCGGACATGGGCTTATGGAAAACCTAGACAGAGACACATACAGACAGGAATACAGACAGATAGAAAGACACACAGACAGATAGAAAATGACACACATTCACACACACACACACACACAGATACACACATTATCAGGGATGAGATACACAAAAAGCAGAAAGACAGCAGGCCAGTAGAAATCAAATGAATTGAATGAAGGAAAAAAAAAGAAAACAAATCTCATCCTTGATGTATCTGTTGGTGTATTTACAGTATTTACTGTGTGTGCTGGTTTACATAATGTAGCGTGTGTATGTGTGTTCATTTGCAGCATATATGTGTGTATGTTACCTCCAGGACTATCTGCAAGTCTTCCACGTATCTCTCCTCAGTCTGGATCAGCTCATGGATGTAACCCTGTCTTTTCCTCTCCTGGGGGCTCAGCGAGTCGAGGCTGGTCAGGTCTGCACACCCTGGAGGAGGAACGGAGATGATAGACATGGTAGTTCCTAATTACTTAGCTTGTACAACCCCCCCCCACACACACACACACAGAAACTCAAGCCCGACCAACGCTGCCACTTCAACAAAACCACAACCCACTGCTCAAACCACAGCAACACTTAAACACTGCCCCCAGCTGGAGGTTTAATGCACATGATCTAGAGGATTTATAAATACTCTGAAATGAGGTCAAATGCCTCTATTCTTATGTATTGTCACAAAAAGTTTAAAATAGCACTAAACACTTGGTCAGGGTGGGGGGGCTGAAACATGAGCACTGTTTTTTACTTTTCCTACCCAACTACGGTACCGTCTCAATTCATTGTGCGCTTTACTGAAGTTAATGCTTTCATAAGTGCACGAAAGGAGGAGGGAGATGGCAAGGAATACAACCCCAACATGCACACCAAAACAAGCCAACTGTTCAAGTTTTAGGATCTTGCTGCTTAGAAATGTGTATGTGTGTGTGTATCTTTCCGTTAGTGTGTATACAACTGTTTGTTTCTACTCTCTACATCAGCACACACACAAACACACTCTTACCTGGTACAGAGTGCCCCTTTGGACGTTGTGAGAGTCCCATACTAGCAAACCGTTGTTCCCTTTCTGACCTGTCTTCCCTCTCTTCTCCCTCTTCGTCTCTCTCATCCCACAGGTTTAGAAACTGAAATCTGCGCTGGCTCTGTAAAGACATCATCTAGGACTGTCTGTCTCTCAGTCTCCTCTGATTCTCCTGCTGTTCTTCTCTTTCTAGTGTCTCTTTTCCCTTCGTTTTCCGTCTCTTAGTATTTTTTCTGTCCACCCTACTTCTGTCTCGTTTCTTTGCAGTCTACTTGCACTCTATTTCTCCTTTCTTGTTTCTCTTCGCCCTTCTCCTGGCTAGTATCTGAGCAGAGACTAAAACCGTTCTAAGACTTAGCAACCAAATCTGTTTGTACCAAAACAAGAAGGGGGACTGTTTCTCTCTCAGCCTCTATACGTGTGTTCAGAGTGGATAAAGCTGAGTTTGTATGGCTATCAAAGAGTTGTACCACTGACATTATCAAAGCCCCAGTAGCTTCCAATACTTGCTCAAAGAGTGTTATATGTTATGTTACCCCATAAAGGAGAGAGACCGGGGGTACAAAGACACAACATTTAGTTTTGTGAAAAAACAAATCAAGAAAGGCAAGAAAAGGTTGTAATTTTCTTCTTGAAGTCTTGCTTTGGGTTTTAGCTGCCGAGCAGACTGAGGCAGACTGAGGAGTCAGGAAGATTTCTAATCCAGTTGTTACTTCCTGGAACTGATTGGTTTCAGAGTAGCAGCTTCTGAATTCATCAGTTGGAAACTATGAGACCAAAAACATTGTGATGTATGACTCTGCATCTATCTAGTAAAGTTTACTAAAGTGGTAGTACACATACAGTCTGCACACATGCACACACACCTTGGCAGTGGCAAATCTGTTCATCTTAATCGTATGTATTGTGTTGACAATATACACACTGAACGCAACGCACACGCATGCAAGTACATGCACACAGAACAAAAAACCCTGTCTGAGGTGACATTTCATTTTCAACACTAATAATAAAACACATGGTTTTCATCTCAAACCAATCTTTAATGCTTCATTTAATTTCAGACTCAGAAAATATATTATACACATCTTCAAAAATAGTTACACTGTCATACATATGGGATTAAAGGTAATATATAGGATTTTCTATAAATATATCATCATCACATCAGCTGTGCTCGCTACCATCAGCACTATGAACTCTCTGCTTTCTGTCAGCATGTTTCATTCCCTCTCTGCTGCTTTTGGTATGTAACTTGAAAACTTATTAGAAAGGAATTTGTGGTGAATTGAGCCAGCGATCAAAGTGATTGATGCTTTGTAACTCGTGTCAGCTTTGCAAAGCAGCAGTTGTTTGTTTCTGTTGAAATTAGAATCCATAATTGAAATGAATGTTATGGTGATAAACTGAGGAAACAGCATTTTTAACTGCTTCACATGCGTCTAGGCATTTGAGTCAAAGGTAGAAACCCCTTCAGCTTGCATAGATTAGGTTTCCTTCCACCTCTCACCTGAAGGCCATGACACACAGGTAACACGGGCAACAAGCCAACAGTCATGTCTGAATATTTTCAATAATTGTTTTACTTCCAGACCATTATGTTTTTCCATCTCCATCCCTGCTGAACACCAACTAGCACCAAGTTGCCAGTGGATCATTGCCTTCAAAAAGTAGAATTAGCCATATG
>CABFOQ010000323.1:22390-38546 GCA_900660455.1 Gephyroberyx darwinii | reverse complement strand
AAGACAATCATTATTAGTAACACCACCCTCACGCGAGCAACTACTTCTCACCACGTAACAGAAAACATGAATTTGATGTCTGTGTTTTGTCACTTTGCTTACAATCAGCTTTATTGCAATCCAAGGCACTGCACTGAAAAACAGCAGCAATTTTGACAAGCGCACAAGTAAAACCACCCAAACACTCGAAACACCTGTTCCTAAGTTATTCTAAGTTATTTGTCACCCCATGTTCTGTGTATAGTCTACTAGGCCTATGTTCACCCCATCAACACCCTCCCCCTCCCCCCTCTCTCTCACTGGATTTGAGACCATGTTTGGGGTTTTACCCGACCAAACACCTCTTTTAGACTGCACTAAGGAAGATGGAGGGATCGCATCTTGTCTAAAAACGTCCTCAAGACGCCATTTAGTTCTTTGATGACCAGTTGGTGCAAAAAAGGATCAACATTTTGATTTGCTTTTCATTTTAGACTGAATTTAATTTTGAATGCTTTTTTGTATCTTGAACTCTCGTTTCAATTTCTCGGTGTATATTTTAGTGATTGTTTTTTTTTAAATATTTTTTTTTTTTTTTTATATAGTGGTATATATGAAAATAAGCTTTGGACACAGGAAAGCCATTTTTCTTGTTGAAGCGTCTTGCAGAAAATTGAAAATTAAGGCTTCTTTTGATAACTATTTGTAACAAATAGTGACCTCGAGTCTTGCTCAGATGTAAAATAATGCTCAGTATGTGTACTTTTTAAAACTGTCAGGATATGTCATTTTTCTTGGTATTTTTGCAGGCAACATTAGGACAAAGGCGAGAGTGATAGCTCAGAGGCCTATATTTTATTGTTCTAAAACATGACAAATGAAGCAGATATATATATTTACCCCAGCACTTGGCAGTCTTTCTTTTATTGCAATGGACCTTCGTCTTCTCTCTTCTCTCTGGTAGCTAATAGTGTGGTCTTTAGCCATGTTGTTTATTCCATGCAAGCATCTCTGTAACATTTAATTGATTTTAATGCTCTATTTTAGTATTACTTGATGAATTCCTTTTTTTATTCATTGTTATATTTTGGGTCACTATCATCTTGGTATAGCACTTTGCTTCCCAAGTGGTCATATTTTAACTGTTTCAACATGTTTTTTGTTTTATAAAGAAAAATAAAAAGGCATCATTGGCTCATTTGATCACTTGTGTAGTGGAAAGATGAATAGCAGTCAGCCTTGAGGTCCCATTGTAGATGTCCATAGGCAGCTCTAGGTAGTGTTGCCGCTCATTGGTAGTCTAAGGAACTACAAAGCAAGTAGAATGCATTGAATGGAGTATGTTTTAATCTCTAGGCAAACATCAAAAAGCTTCAAAAATGGACCAGCAATTAAAACTCAAAAAGCATGCAATGCCCGGGGCTAAATTCATACAGCATTACTGCAATGATAATGAAAACGGAGACCTAAATCATCGGAGTATATAAGCCCTTCAAATAGGAAATCATTCCTTTCCCCTTAAGTCCCTCAATAAGAATTATTTGTCAGGTAACTAGAAACTTTAAATTGTGAACCACATAATACTCAAGGTTTAAATTATATTTGCGAAGTAAACATTTCTAATGAAAGGGCCAACATCAAAGGGAAATTCTATTTATAGATCATTGTCAGAGTGTGCCTCTCCAGGCTCATATTTCAAGTAGAGCAGCGCCACCTTGTGTTCCCATGTGAGAAACACAAGAATTGGGTTACCAGGAAGGTTGGCAAGTGCTAGGTAGTAATGACAACATTCACATTTATAAAAGCAAATGATAAAATGACTCATACTATTAATATAACAATCTGCACTATTGACTGGCATGGTACAATTATTTAGACTGAGGGAACGCTTCGGGCCTCATTCATAAAAATGTGTGTTTTGTTCTTCCGTCTGATTTTGTCTTTGAATGCCATGACCAATTTATATTATGTACCTCAGAGTCTTCCAGTATCACCCCTTTCAAATTTCTAAACCTCAAAGCATTTCAAAAAGTGAAGTCTGATTATTTCCACCAATCACAGTCCCAGTCAAAACGAGACTCAGGTGTGCCAGGGCAAAACCAATCAGTTGTCTTTTTTTTTTTGATTGGCCTATGTTGCCTCATGAATCACAGGCTTGTGTGAAAATGTTCATATTGTCTGTAAGGTCAGTGGAGGGGGGCTTTCATTTCTTTTTAAATATATTCCAACTTTGAAAAACCTTTTGATGCTAATAGATATGTTAATTGATAGACAATTATAAAATGTCACAATTAAAGTAACATACAAAATTCAGGACCACGACCCTTAACCCGTCTTAACATCCACTACCGTAGTCGACAACATTAACTTCAATCACCACAACAAGAACAGACACAAAGCATTTTGAAAAATCAATTTAATGTGACTATATCTTGACACACGTCAACGTGACACCCAGACAGTGAAAGTCCATAATAAACTGCACAACGTCAAGAAGGCACGCAGGCTAACTCCTAGCATGTTGTCATAATGAACAAGCACTTTCCATTTTCATTTTCTTAGCAGCTCTGGGTTGATAGCTTGTTTTCCTGAGGTCCCACCAGCTTCTCGGTGACTCTTCTCCTGTATTTGGGCTGTGACCATTTACTTGGGGTGATGCACCTAATCACACATCAGCTAGAGATGCTGCAAAACTCATTTACTTGTATTTATAGAATCCTTCTCCGGTCTTTTTACCATATTTGCCCTCTGCAACCAACTTGTTTAGCATTTCACTCTGGGCAAACAGCGGGTTGCCTGGATCCATTGCACTCCAGCCTATAGATATGCAATGATAGAAACAAATTAATATCTCAAAAAGGACTTTTTAAAAATATATCAAGTCATTCAAAGATTAGTTAGAGATTAGTTTCCCCCCCCACCCTGCTCCTGTGTCTAAGCCTAATCAGAAGCCGTCTCAGTTCTACTATAGCAAGGCCAAACCTGGAGCTGCATTTGTTCAGGAAGTCTGACTCACCATCCATGATAAACTTTGCAGTGTCCAGTCCTACATAGTCCAGGAGCTCAAAGGGTCCCATGGGATACCCAGCACCAAGTTTCATGGCGATATCAATGTCCTCTTTGGATCCATGACCTGAGTGCGAAACAAACATAACCATGGATTGCTGCAGAAATCAATCAAAAATGTTGGTACAAGGTGTTTGATAGGGGGCCCAATTTCTCAAATAAAAGGTTGAGATTCATTAGAAAGATTCTCAACTCAAAATCCCCAAAATCAAGTGGATCTGGGCAGCTTTTCATGACCCATAATGCAAACACACACTACTGTAATTTGACCTGACCATTAACGGTGGTCATATAGGAATGCATACCTCTTTCATGCAACCGGATGGCCTCCATCATGTAAGGAACAAGTAGGCGATTTACAATGAATCCAGGAGTATCCTGAATAAAGGAGTGTGAGAAAAGGCTGAATGTACTGTTAAACAACAACTAAGAGACCAACTGGTACTGAATGTGAACGACTAGAACACATCTTGACATCCTTACTTTGCAGGACACAGGTGTTTTTCCCAGTGCTTTGCTGAAGTTCAGGAGGGAATCGAAAGTCTCTTGGCTTGTCGCTGAAGTTCCAATTACCTGTTTAAGAAACTTACTTTAATAACATTGAAAGTGGCATTACTTTTTTAGTACTGTAGACATCGATAACCCTAATTGCATATTAAGGTTGGTTTCCTATTTGGTTTGGTGCTTCTTCCTTGGTGGCATATTGTCAGATGGCACGAGCTTAACTTGTACTGCCCCACACCCCAACGAGATACAACCAGTTTTACTAGGACAACCATAGTATAGGTATCTTACAAATCCCACTTTTTCTTACAACTGAAAACAATCTTCTGTTTTGATGGTTGTTGGATTGATACTTTGATCTTCATCTCAGCAGGAGTTAATGCCTAGATCAGTGGGAACTGCCTGTCTAATTTTCTCAGAGTGGCCCTACCTCTACAAGCTTCATCATGGGGACTGGGTTGAAGAAATGAAGGCCCCCAAATCTGTCCAGTCTGTTGGTGGAGCTGGCTATGTCAGTGATGGGCAGGGATGATGTGTTGCTGGCAAAGATGGTGTGTCTAAAACAGGAAATATAGAAAAATGGACAGTAAGCAACACACAAAATGGACACCGGCTAATAACATCAATAGGCGTCCGTCCCTCAATGCTTTCCATTTCAGGGTTCTTTGAAGGCCAACGGATGACATCTGTATTCTCAGCACAGATTTACACGTGAAATTTAGATGCATTTGAAAATGAATAAGAATTCCTTCAGCATTTTAAAACATAAAAGACATTAAATACAAACATGCTGTAGATGAAACACACACAGCATCAGCGAGAGCTTTGCCCCGTAGTGATGCATCATCATTAATATGGTTTAGTACAGGGTCAAAAACAGCTGACAACAATCTGCGCAACATGTAAACACAAGTAGCAGTTAGCTTTACATGAACTGATTTGTCTGAGGACTTTAAGAGAACTTTTAAAAGCCTTATTTTAAAAGTGCAGGTTGTGACTGTAAATCTACCCAACCAAAAAAATACTCATTTATACAAACAATAAAATGATTACAGTTGTGCTACTGTAGTCCATGGGGTACTATTTGGTATAAGAGAGAATCAGTCAGATTAACAGGCATGACCACATGTAGCCTTTAACTGTGTTAGCGGAACATTTATGTTCCTATACTGTTGTTGCATTCGCTGCTAATCTATGTCATGTAGCCAGCAAAGGACAGGTAATGAAATCAGGACAGCGCTTACTGTGGTGCCACTTTGTCAAGCCCACCAAACAGATCCTGTTTAACTTTGAGATTTTCCACAATGGCCTCCAACACAAGATCTGTGGCCTGAACTGTAGAGGTTGCATCTGTTGAGGTTGACACATTCTGCAAGACTTTCTGGAGGAACTCTACACCTGCCTGAAACAAACCATATGCAATTTGTCCCATTAAAGCCAGACACTTTTCACTCAAACATTATCACTTTGTAATTCCCTCTGCTATACATACTCATCTACTGTGTTATAATGCATCTTGTCGTACCTCTGGCTTATCTGCAAACTTCTTCTTGACCACTCTTTTCAAGCTCCCTTCGATTCCTTTGATAGATTTTTTCAGGATGTCTTCAGATGTGTCCACCAGCGTCACCGAGTGGCCTGTTGCTGCAGCAACCTTCCAAAAACAAATTGAATTATGAATACAATAGTTAATGGTGGGGGCGAATTAGGAAACAACAATCCACCTTTGCCTGCATTTGTTTAGCTACAATTCTAGCTGAGGCTATGCTTTTACTTTTTGAAAGCCCTTTCCATGTGAATTTCTACAGGAGGATTTATACAGCAGATGATGATAGCTGCCACTGATGCATACCTCAACTTTTCCAAATGGCTAGAGAACATGCATGCAAAGTTAGTTTTCACCGGGAGTCCAAAATTAAAACTGCTCCATTAACCCTTAGATGCACAACAGGGGTCAAAAATGACCCCCTTGAGTGTTTTTTCTTTTTGCTATATCTTTGTGATCAACCAATCAAATAATTTAATTTTTCATGTATTCTTTAAATATATTGTTTTTGATGTTCTCGAGTCATGGTTTTAAAAAAAAACAACAATTCTAAGTTTAGCTTTCTTAATTTTATTTTTTTGTTTGTTTTTGTATTACTAGTATTTACACAACAGGGGTCAAAAATGACCCCCATATATTTCCTATGGATTTTGATAGAAACTTTTGATCCATGTCAAAAAATGTGCATGTCTTAGGAGAAAAATGGAGTTGAACGTGTGACATTATATGCCTTTATTCATAAGAATCCCATATATGGTTGAGGGTCATTTTTGACCCCACATACGCAACAGCTGCTGGCTGGTTGACTTCAGGACAATATGATAACACATTCTGGTTCATAACTAATAAATAACTAACTAAATGCATCCTACTAAAACATTCTCAGTCCGCAAAGACTTATATAGACTTATAGTATAACAACTCATTATAAAGCACCTCCAGGAAAGTGTCATTTGATGTCAGAGCCTTGTTTAACTGGTTCCTAGCTTCAGCAAACATTGATTGAGCTATCTCAAGATCATAACACCGCTGTCAGGCCAGCTCCCGATATATCTCAGTTCGGGGTCTGACATCGTTTGGACGTGTTCTCATAATACTGGCGAACCGCTCTGAGTTTGCCACAACTGACTGAAACCGCCCAAGTGTGAATTTATAATATGAGACGCAAGGTGGGTGGGAAGGACAGCAGACACGGATGTTGAAATCTCCAAGAATAAAAATGACATCGAGATACAACAATAACATTTCCAAAGCAAACAAGTTTGTTGGCATACCTTATTTCGCACAGGCTAGCTGTTAGCTGTTCAGTTTAGCAAACACGCAGTTAGCTCTATACTGTATATAGCATGCCCTGCTAGCCAGTACACACAGGGAACTATTACCTGTGCAATACCTGCACCCATTTGTCCACCTCCGATGATCGTCACATGCTTTATAACAGCATTTCTGACCGCTGAAGATGAGAGACCTCGGCAGATATGGTGAGTGAAGAAAGCCATGGTTTCGCCGGGAACCTAATTTGCTGCTGCGAGAGACACAAACTACGAAGGAGGTCAGTGGTCACGTGATCAAGTAGACAGCTCCATGACCTTTCACACACTTATCAGAGGACATTACCTGAACTATCTAACTCATTAAAGCACTGTTACTTAAATTTAATTTTACTCAAGTAGGAGATTATTCGGATGCCCTGAAAGTCAAGTGGAGAAAAGTGATTCTCACTTTTTTAAGTTCTGCCTAATTTTTTCCTCTCCATTGCTATCTCAAAGCCATACTTACCAATGGGTAGAAAACTGTCAAAGTGTGAGCAAACTAACTAGGCTAGAGCAAAGTCTACATTTACCAACGGGTAAAAAAAACTGTCAAAGTGTGAGCTAACTAGGCTAAAGCAAGGTCTACACAGGCTGTCACGTCAGCCGTGCGTAAAGACCGAGTAGTACTACGTGCGAGTCCTGCGTTTAGTGTTCACACTGGTTCCGCTTCAGTGGCGTTTCTGCTGCTGCTTCACTACCTAAACAGAACTTGAAAACGGGCGATTTTAGGACATGAGGTTTGGGGGGTGGGCCAGCCCCTTAGAGAAGGGTGATTTTGTTGTGCCCAGAGCACTAGCCGAATTTTTGAATGAATGAATTACATTTTATTTAATGCGTGCTCCTCATGCACATTGATTTACTGAATTTACTCAAATAGAGTAAAACTAGTAGGCCAACAGCTAGTGACCAGAACATCTATAGACCTGCATAGAGCCTTTTAGGAGTTATGGATACAATGGGACAAGAAATCCTCTCCATGACACTCAGGTTTCACTGAAACCACTGAGGAGCAGGTACCAAAGTATCCTGGAACAGATTTTTAGAAGGACACTAGATATACAAATATCATAGAAACACCCTATAAGACCTTATAGTAATATTATAAGAATACCATAGCAGATTAGAAAATACCATCAACTAGGATTAGGTTACTATATAACTCAATAAACACTATAAATTCCTATAGGAATATATAGCCCATACGATATTGTGGCACTTTGAAAATCACTGTTTACCGAAATCCATATGATAGATAAATAGATACTTTATTTATTCCGAGGGGAAATGCTGGGTCTTGAACAACAGCTTTTTCACTACAGATGCAGCGATCTTAATCATAATAATATATAATATAATAATAATCTTAGTAATCTTAATCTGCCATTAAATATATATATAATCTTTTTATTACTTAAACATTTTCTGTCTTTGAGCTGTGATTCCCAGTGTTCCTGTTCACAAATCTAGTCTGAACTATCCAAAATCAAAGGAACAACATTGGCCTATAGAAATTATGTTTGGATTGGATTTTTAGTTTTCATTATTTTATCATTGCTTGCTGATATGCAAACTTGTTTTTGGTATAATAAACAAATTCTCCATTAACACAGTAATACTCCATCTAACACAGTGCTATACACACATCTTGCTAATTCTTTCATTTCTTAGTTGTTACAGCTTTCTGGGCAACAAAGCACCTTGTTATTGAAAATCTCTCTGTTATGACCAGGCCTGTCACTGGTACCCTCAACTACGAGGGCTCACACACACAGTGTACGGGCAGGGTGCCAGGGTCAGGCCAAAGCGACCGTGCATGGGGGGGGGAGGCAGTCCCTCTGGTAGCCGGAATTTGAAGGCCTGCATTAAGCTGGTAAACATCAGGAAAAGCTCCATCTTAGCCAGCTGTTCACCCATGCAAACTCTGCGACCTAAGGGATATAAGGATGAAACCATTTGAAATGTATGTACCCCACTGTAAAATGCATTCATTGATCCATGTCTAAATCAAATGGCTCTTTGATAAGACTCATATGGGTAAAGTATGGCATACCGATCCCAAAGGGAATGAAGCACTCCTTCCTCAGCAACTTTCCCTCATCATCCAAGAAGCGTGCTGGTTTGAAATTGTCTGGGTTGTCCCACACAGTGGGATCTCTATGGACAGACCACAAGTTGGGGACAATGACTGTCCCCTTGGGAATAGTATAGCCTTTGAACTCTGTCAGAAGAAAATAAATAACAGGAAAAAATGACAACAGCATCACTTGAATGAATCAGGTGATAGTTGAATAATGAGAAAACAGCCAAAGGTAGATTATTATAACAAAGTTTTGCTCTGCAGATCTTTATTGTCCTTGAGGGACAAGTACTGTCTGAGACGTAAGAGTCTGACAAGTTGAGCATGTATTGTCAGATATTAGGGATCATAAGTGTTGTTTTGTAAGTTCACCTGTTGTCTCTGAGGCCATGTGAGGAATAGCCAGAGGAACCACTACAGTCATTCTCTGCACCTCCATGATGGTGGCCTCTGTAAAGGGCAACCTTCCCTTATCAGTCAGAGATGGGACCCGATCTCTGCCCACCACCTCATCAATCTCGGCCTGGACCTTCTCTGGAATCAGAACAAGGCAACAGTAAACAGGTCATCAAATGATGCAGTCCCCAACCGTTAATCAGTAACAAACATCTCACCTTGTTTTGACTTGTAATTGCAGCACACCCTTTGGGCCAATCAGTATTATTTTGAAAATCCTGGAATGCGGTGCTGACATGTATCATTTCTCTAAGGTTCGTCCTAATTGGGTCAGTGGTGTCTGAGATATTGCGTCTGACATGTGGATGAACGAACAAGTGATGTAGCGCCTCCCTTGGGCTAGTCAGTGAAATTTTTTAACTGTTGCAACACAGTAGATGGACGGAGACAGAGAACCCCCCCACCCTCCAGCAAAAGGACTATTACCTTGGATGTCAGGATGTAAGACCATGTAGAGCAGAATCCACAGCATTGAATTAGTGGTGGTGTCAGTGCCAGCAACGAAGAGATCCCCTATAATGTAAAAAAGATAATCCTCTGAGAAGCTGCTGTCCCTCTCTCCCGCAGCTCGCTGGGCCAACATCTCCACCAGGTACATGTCTATAAGATCCCTTGGGTTATCGGGATCTAATGTTGACCTGTGCCTTGCAATAATCCTCTTCAGAAATATTGTGATGTCCCTTTCCACCTGTCGTAACTCCTTGAAGACCCCCCATGGCAGGTAGTACAGCAATGGAAAGACGTTAATGAGTACTGCCGAACTGTTGACGCTGATCTCCAGCCCATGTGCCATCAGGTCCAACAAGGTGCAGAACTCACGGTCTTGGTGGTGGAAGCGCTGGCCCAGGCTCACTGAGCAGATGACGTTGGACACTGCATTGCCAATCAGAGGGGACAAGTCCACACCGGTGCCACTCGACTCCTCACTGAGTCGCAGCAGTTCCCTTTTGACTGCAGCCAGGCCTTCCAGGATGCAAGGCTCTAAGCTCAACTTTCCCAGGCCGAAGGTTCGGAGAGTGGTGTGGCAGAACTTGCGCTGCTTTCTCCACACTGGGCCATAAGGTGCGAAGACTATCCCTGAGGTTCAAAGACAAAGAGTGATTTAAATCTAGTTGTAAAAATCGTGGATTGAATCCAGCCCTCTCATTGGTCGATAGGCGTGGTATATATCCTATATACCAGGCTTACCATGGCGATCCTATAAAGGTCGGAGATACTTGGTCATTGCTACTACTACTTTGTCCCAAAATCGCATTTTTGCAATTTTTTAAAGGTGCAATAAGCGATATTTCTATTTTTTTTACATTACTTGATATTGATAATAAACTTATGCATATGCTATCTGAGGATACAGCTGAGACCTAGTGTGGAGCACTGCTGACATGGTGTCACTCTCAGTCCCTCTGTGTGTTTTCTAATGTTTGTTGTCAAAAGCCAGGCCACCCAGCTCCCTGGACCCTGTCCAGAACTTTATGAAAGGATAATGCAGGAAAATGCAGTACAACCCATCAGGGAGAAATTAATACATGTGCTTCATAATTTCTCTTAATGTCTTCATAGATCTACTGCTGACCTTGAGGCATTCAGAACCACATCCTGATGGACGCCAGCAATGCTTCTCTTTCACACCACCAGTCCTCGAACAGTTCTGGTCACTGCCCTACAACTTTCAACGCAACAGACCAAAGTTGACAAAAGATGGCATGAAAATGTAAGTAAAATTTGAACTAATCAATATTACAGTCATATATGACTTTGTATTCCCCTTTTTCAAAATATTTCAATCATTGTTTTGCTGTTATTCTTTCCCCCACTGTATTGCAGCGGTTGGTGACCAGGTGACTATATGTTTGTAAAAAGGCATAATGCATGTCAGCCAACTTTAGCAAAAGAGCCTGCACAAAATGAAATACTGAGTGCCTCAATGTGTTGCCAGAGATAAGTATTTTTAGGTTCTCATTGGTATATCTGAAACTTTACTCTGCTTCAGTTCATGTGTACAGAAGTGTAGCAACACTACTTTCCAATCCACTAGACAGAGTACCTGACCATGTGTCCTGACAAATGGAGACAAAGACTAAAGGGCCATGATATGTGTAGCTGTGATCATGCAACCTCAGCAAATATTTCATCCTACAAGATGGAAACCCAAGGAGTTAGTTTAGCCCACCACATGAATACAGATTGTGTGCAATTAAGACAGCATTATACCCATGCAGTTGTGTGAAATTGTATAAAATAGTAAGAATTGTCATTCAGATGTTACACATCATTCATGCAGCTCACAGCTAGACTGGAATGTATATGTAATGTTGTTTCATGATGTTTCAAGTGATATTTATACAGTCCCCATTTTGTAATGAGTAATGATTATAATAAAATACTGTTATGAACCTTTATTGAACTGTAGTAACAAATTAGTAATGCATAATAGTAAATTAAAACTATCCGTAACCCTGGGGTTTTGGTGCCCTGCTAAGAGTGATAAAAGGACTGAGGTCCCTGCATTCCCGCTTTTATGCCTCCTTACTTACTGACTACCGTAAACTGGTAGACGTGGGCAAAGGGGAGGTGAAGACTGTGTTCAAAGCCACAACTTTGTTTTGACTCGCTAGCCCCCTCTAGTGGCAAGAAAAATCGTTTATTTCACCTAGAAGTAAGATATTATATGATACAAATCGATGGTAATATGTGGAAATAATTCAGTAACAGTTTTATAAAAACGATAACCCACAATATTGTTAGCTTGGCCTGCACATTCTGCTTTCCAGATGTTCAATCGTGCCTCGTGCAGGTCTAAAAAACAAAACAAAACAATACTCTCTGAACCATAATGTCAGACGTCATCAATACCAACATTGTTGTGTATAAAAAGGGAAGGAACAGTAGGAATGTACTTAATACAAGGAAGACGGGAAGGAAGGAAGCTGCTCACCTTTGCGTTTAGTCATGATAGTTATAACAGGGATATCGGGTCTGTCGGAAAACACCTCAGCGTGGTTTGAGAGAGCATCCCTGACGACTTCATACCCATTTAGGACAACGACCAACTGACTCCCTACAAAAATGCTGAACAAATTTCCATAACGTTTGGCTTGTTCCATCAAAATAACTTGAGGAGATTTTGCAGGTTTGTTGGGGACGTTTGCTTCCTGTCGGCTTCCAAATATCTTCCTGACAAAAGAAGGGATCAGAAACCCCCCAACGTTGCCCACTATTGGCCATGGTTTAGGGCCGGGAGGAATATTTGCGAGATCCCGTCGTTTCTTATAAACGTAAACTGAATAATAGACAGTCAAGAATGTTACCAAAGCTAAAACGCTTCCCTGCGACAGTAGAGAAGTGCGTAGCTGCTCTAGCCACGATACCAAAACCATGCTGGCATTTGGTTACAAAGACTTGAAATAAAACGAGTTCACTTCAGGTCACTTAATGTCATCCCATATTCACAATTATTAGAAAAGGTCCTGCAAAATCAAAGGTGATATGACCGCACTGCTAATGTGTACTAGTTCATGTTGTTCCTGGATTGCTGTGACACCGTTAGCGTAGTATTGTAACCTGCTTTCTATTGGCGGATGGAATTGTGGCTTGTGTGATTGGTGCGTTTTTCTAGACGAAACCCAGAAAGGAGGCATCAAGGGTATTTGAGCCCTCAACGCTCTTACAGAAATTTACTGCACGATGAGTAAAATGTTAATTCCTCGCCTGAAACACAGAAAGATGAGCACGCCCTAACGTTTCTTAAGACAAATGTAATGGCAGCAGCCCAGCAAAAAATCTCCTAACCATCATATCTCCTAACCTGTCTTCTAAAAAGTTAAAAGTGAGATAAGTAACTTTCCCATCGCACAAAATTGCCACATTGTGGGGGTTTGATAGAGTTGTTAATCAATATCAATAATGCTGTTCGCTACAATTATAGGTCAAATGTAATAACTAGTCATATCTCCCGCACAAGAAGTTCAAATGACAATATGTAGTGCACATATCCAGCTATCCTTGCTCTACAAATTCCCCTCCAGGATTATGTGTGTGCACCATAATGGATTTTCCACCATTTTGGTTTTCTTGAAAATCCTAAGGCTTTTTCATTTATTTACTGATTGGCCCAGGGGAGGGACTGCATCATTTGTGGGGAATGGCATGTTTACTGTTGCCTTATTTAACTTTGACCCTGGTTTATCTCACTTAGTTATTACCAAGGTGACAGCTATTCCTCCTAGGGCCCTCAAGAGACATTAATAATAGGGCTTTCAGGTGACATATCACAGCCTCTGACAGCCATATTGAGGTCCTCAGCTCTTGGCAAAAATGGCAGATGCAGAAGATTGCATTTCTAAACTTCTGATTTAGCTGGTTCAACAGCATGGATTAGGCATCGATAATTTCTTTGCTGTTTTCTACTGCTAGTTATATCACTAATACATCCATTCAACTTTGTGATTAGATGTCATCTTGTTACTTAACCATGGTGTCTGGACAGCTTACTATCACTGTCTTGTAAACAAATCAAATAGCTAACATTGTTGCAAAGAGTGGCTAGTAGTTAAATGTTAACATTTACATTATTTGCTTTGATAAATTACCTTGCTGGCTAGTTAGCTAGCTAAGAAAGCAAAATAACAGCTGACAGTTCTTAAGCTACAACTCGGGGTGTTTTAGATTAGAGGATAGACAATACAGTTTACTGTGTCACTGTGTAGCCTAAATTTGGAAACAAATCAATCTTATCGGACCACTTTCACTTAACGTTACGGAATGGACTTACACCCACACCACAATTATCTATTGCAGATTTCTTTCTTTTTCTACCCTGGTTGTTATACATTTAGCTGTTATTTGTGCACAGCCAATTTTCCAATGGACCCCCAAGATGGCACCAGTCATGGTTGGGAGTTATGTGATGCACCTGCAAAGAAGATTAAAACTTGAACATAATACCATCCATTATATACAGGCTACATTAAGATAGTTAGAAGTAGAAAATAAGACAAATAAGCACAAATATGTGTAAAATACATACCGTGAATAAAAACACAATATAATGCAATATAATTTTTAATCAAATCTGATATTATTGTTAATCTATATATTTGTTATTTAATCTAAATTTAAAGCTAAGTTTGGTTGGTTATTTTGTACAATTTATCAAAAAGGTTGTTCCATGCACACATGCAGCTCTATGCATTACAGTTCTTGATCTGGTTAATGGCACTTTAAAACATTCATTCATTTTAGTCGCATGAATCATAGGAACTATTTCATTCATTTATTAATTTAATTGAATGATATCATAATGTTCTCATAAAGGTGAATACATGATGTACCTGCAATTCTAGCATAACTATCAACTAAGACTAATGATTGGATCCAAGCAAAACACACACTGAATCCTTGGTTAAGTTTTAATATAACCATACAATGTCAAAACTACAGCTATATGCACATTCAAGGCTATTAAAATGAATACAAAATTGATCAAAACTGATAGAAAAACAATTACATCAAGACTTAATATGGTACTTTTGTTATACCTACTAACATTTAACATACTATTTCTAAGGCACCTTGTGACTTGCGCATACTGACATCATATTGAGGAAACCCGCTCAACTTATACTGAGAGTGTCAACTGATCTAAAATCTTGCAAATACTGTATCAAATCAGTGACGATGATCTGTTAATGTCTGAAATGCATTTTGATCTGACAGAAGCAAAAAATGCCAACTTTGTAGGACTTTGACATGAATAAATTATAGTGGCAACATACACATACAGACAATATGGATTACCCTTCCTCCTCAATTATCCTCAAACACATTCCCTCTGAAACCATACTTTTATAAATCTGAAACGTTCTCATGTAAAGTCATTGACATGGCCTACACATTTGGTATCATATGTGCTCGTCCAGTAGACCATGAATACTGCATGAATACCAATCCTGGTGGGTGGTGGGGTGGTGAGAGCTGTCACTCCTCTCGTGTGCTCTGTACCATGGAGTACTTCTTGCATGGGTTCTTAAGGCAGGCTGGGGGCCAGGTGATGGGCCAACTGTACGAGCAGGGCACTGAGGTCTGCACATTCCTCTCAAGGAAGTTGAACACGGGGTTCCACCAGGTGTTGGTGAGGTAGTTGTTGGGCGAGCATTTCAGAGTCTGTCAGGATAAGAGACAGCCTCAGGATAAACAGGCCAGAAACCCTAATACTGTTTATGTTCAATACATGGTTTAGATATGTAATTACATTTTTTCTTTTGATATGCATTTCAAGTTCATTGATGATGTCCTTGCTTGTGTCTGATGGTGGTGAGGTCAGTCAACACTGAATTTCAAAGTTACCAAATTCAGCTTTGATAATTTTGGCATTTGGCCAGGGAATATTGCCTCAAGATGATATTAATTAATTAATTAAGATGACATTAAGCATAAGCATAAAAAATCAATTTAATTAATTGATATGCTTAATTAATCATCAATGCAAACAGATTTTGCATTTTGAAAATCACGTGGGGCTCTGTATACGTATAAGACAGTATACAAAACCTGAATGCTGTATAGCCATCTGGATTTTTAACCAGAATAATTTCACAAGAGGAACTAAAAAAGTTATATTTTTTCATCTCTATACATCAGGGCACCTTTATGTAAGAATGTTATGAATATAGAATGACTATTAATCACATGACTAATAATCAGGGATCCAATATAACTTGAATGATAATTCCAGACCAGATCAGGTGTCTTTCAACCTTTTGGCCAATAGAGGGAGTCATGCTGCTCTTGGGAGCAAGCAGAGAATTATGACAGTCTAAATATATATGCACTTTCCATAAAAATATCAAGATAAACCATTTACTTTAAAAATCTAATGAATGCTTGTGTTGACATGTAATTCTTTTAGCTGGTGCAAATCCCCTGACCGAAAGACAGCCATGTGTTACTAGGCAGACGGTAAAGTGTGGGAGAGCTCTGAGTCATGTAAACATTGTGTGACAAGGTTTGATGAGTGGGGCTTTCAGCTTTGCTTGCAACACAACTATGGTCACTCTCATTTTCTCTCTTTCTCTCTCTCACACACACCATGCACAGCCCCACCCACATGGAACAGTGTGCCATGGCAGTCAACTAGCTGTTCTTCCTTATAGGCTACAACTTACTTGTCAAGCAAAATAAGTTTGTATAGAATTTTAAACATAGTTATATGATTTA
>CABFOQ010000323.1:4211-15928 GCA_900660455.1 Gephyroberyx darwinii | reverse complement strand
ATATACAAATATACACCTGTGTGCACACCCATTTACACACACACACACACACATAGATGCTTGATGAATGATCCCCCACCACCACTATATCTACACTATATTGCATTTTAATAATAAAGCTAACCAGTTTGCAGTTAATCTGATGTGTTTATCTCTACAGCAGACGTGGGGTAGCCTGTGTTGTTTCAAGCTAAACCAAACTAAACTAAGTCTTGTTTTTGCTCACTGTATAGTCCTCAAAACCTTGTTGGTAGTCAAAGGTAATGATTAGTAATTAACTGACACCCAGAATGTGAGCAAAAGTTGGAGTTGGACAAGTGTAATGTAGCTGGAGTACTTCCTTTTGTTGTTGAGCCCATTCCAGTTAATGACATGAGAGAGCTCTACAGCAATGGCCATTTCCATTTTTTCATACCTGAAAGGCTTCTAGCCCCTATAACAGCTCCATTAATGGATTTGAGGGTATCCCATCAGCCCCACAATGCATCACAATAAATGTCATTTGGGATACATACAGAATGTTATGTTTATTTTGGAACAAACTAGAGAGAGAGAGAGAGCACTAGAGAGAAGGATGCAATAGAAAGACAACATGTGTCTGTATACAAGACAGCTGCTGAAAGTATCAATTTCCTCAGAATCAATTTTGGGGAAAACATTATTGCATTGGAGAAAAGGCTTATGGTAGAATGTCGCCTGACTAACTCGTAGCAGATTCACATTCTGTTATGCAACTGATGGATGGCTACAGGCCACAAACTTTGACAGACTTTGGCGGGGTCAAAGCTCTATTAGGTATATGAATACTAACCAAGATAGTAAATAAGATCTGCGAGAGCAGGGAAATTATATTACTCTATTGTATTATTATGTCCCTTATTTTATTACTGAGATTAGGTTACTTCTCCCTCTCCAACTGGTCCATAATACTCAAAGTTCACAATCACTAGTATAGGATAGAAGTTGCATCATTACTGTGAGAGATTGTGAAAATATCATCCTATCTTCTACTTAAATTTGATAGAAGTTTAGTAACTTACAATCAGATTCCTTATTTTCTATATTTTCAAGGTTTTCAAGCTTATATCTGTGCATACTGTGTGATGGATCAGTGTGACATTAACCCACAGTACAAAGGAAGTGGAAGATATTTTTATCCCAGTGTTCACCGTGAGAGTGCACAAAGTGTACTGTACATGGGAGGTCAACAGAGTATCTCCATTAGACTAGTTTTCCACTGGTCCTCTCTAGTGTGCAGTATACTCTATTTTCCCACCAGCCAGCACACCCAGTGCTCTACAGGGATGGGTGGTGATGGAAAACTGGCAGAAAAACCTATTCCACATGGTCAGACAGTAATGGATGGCTTGGTCGTCTCCACGCTATTTCCAGAGACGCCACCCAGTTGCCATGAAGGCTGTATTTTACTCTAGGGGAACCAGGACACTGACGCCATTTTGGGGCCTCGGAAATAACATGGTACCATTGCTGTCCACTCATTTTCTCCTTTGCACAGAGTCCCCATCAAAGGGAGGGTTAAAAATAAATCACACCAGAAGTGGCCCAGCCCTGCAGGGACTGGGGACATCACAGAGGGGAGGCACATGCTATGCCATGTACTTGCTGTAAAACAAGTCTTTAAACAGCATGTATCAGCAGGTGTCATTGAATGAGAGTGAAGAAAAATCTAGTCATGCTGATGAAAAGATCTAAGTAAAACTCAATTCCTTATGTTTACATTTAGATTAGATTAAAATAGACCTGCACATTTAGAAATGTGTGAAAACCATATAATTTGGTAACGTCCTGCTTTTCATGACCCAATGCATTCTCACTGTGGATGTGCTAAATATAATCCTGGATTGGGACAAGGGTTATTATAAAGTCATGTTTTTAATTTAGTTTTCATTTCTAGTTTAGTTTTACATTCTAATTCAATTTAGTTGCTCTTCGGAGTGTATTTCTTAGCTTTAGTTTAAATTTTTACAAAGTATTCATATATTTTCATTTAGGGCCAATTAAAGGGAAAAGTGGCAATTGGTGTGGAATGTTTACTTCATGTTTAGGAAAGTTCATGATTCATGTTTTTTACATGTCTAAAGGTGAATAACGGAGAATAATTTACTTTCAAGACAGCAATTACTGTTCTTACTGTTCTCTTAAACTCGGGACTGGATCACACTGAAATTTTGCTGCTAAAGTCCAGGAATGAAACTATGGATCTCTGTTAGCATTAGCAACTGATAAATTATTCAAGCTCAGACAGCAGGTGTTTACATGTGCTCTGATTCATGGCACAGACTAGACCAGGCACAAGCAAGAGTGGATCTTGAGTTTGAGTCATTACATTTCCATTCTCTTTTAGCCATTTAACTAACAGTCTTATCCAGAGCGACTTGGGGCGAGGAATAAGGACTCAGTGTCTTTCTCAAGAACGCTTTGATGACATGTGGCAATTAATGGAAACATGGACAGTTGATGGTATCAAACCTGTCACCTTTCAGCTATGGGACAGTTTGTCTAATCACAAGGCCAACCTGCCACCCACTACACATTCCTCTACATGGAACTGGAGCCCATGAGATTGCAAGTGGAAGACATGCACCACAGAATCTTACAGTGGGGGGTGAGACCATACACTCTGCCGTCTTAGACCCACCTCTTCATGTGCATCTATACCAAGTCTGGACTTTGTCTGGTGCTGGTTCCCATTCATTCGCTGACCTAAGATGCCCTAATTTGTACCTGATCAATTTACTTAGTGTTATTTTTGAATGTGAAGTGCTCGGTAATGTTTTAAGAGGTGCCATAAAAAGATGATGATGAGGATTGTTATATTATTATTATTATTATTATTGTTATTAGTAGCAGTAGTAGTAGTAGTAGTAGTAGTGGCAGTAGTATGGTAGTAGTAGTAGAAGTTGTAGTAATCATCAATGTCGTCATAGTCGTAGAAGCATTAGTACAGTATTACAGTCGTCATCATCATCAATATCCTCATGTATTTAGTGACCCTCTACAGAAATTATCTCATGACAAATAGTGTCAGTGAAGAACATAATATTTCTAACAGATTACTGTCCTCAGTTGTAAGAGCTTGTGCCTCTGTTGACATCAGTATAATGATCACTTCCGCTGTTGGATTCCATGCCTACTGTATTCCGCTGGCTTACTGTCCAAATCTGTTCATCAAAATACACAGATCATCTTTGCTGATTGAACATCAAATCTTGTTGCATTGCTGAGAAGACAGCACATTAAAGTTTGTAGTCTAGTAGGCCAAAAGGATTGGATTGTAGATGGAACCGCCCTGTAATACACTTGTGGCTGCCTTAACCGCATGTGGGGTGGATACTGGCAGTAATGTCAGGTTCAGACTCCCACGCCTCCAATATTACAGGGCGGCAGCTCCGGCAGATGTATGCATGTGCATGACTTGGCTGGTTTCCGAGTTTACTTTTGGGGAGCTGCATAGTGGCCCCACACACAGTGTTAAACACCATGTTCCATATGAGGCTACTGGGTGGGGCAATGGGTTAATGGGTGTCCTGTAATTAAAGCCCTCTCCACATGCAGTCAGAACTATTGCAATTGGAAACTGACAAATGGATAATTAGTGGAATTAAGTCAAGGAAAATCAATACCATTAGTGTGCACATTATACTGTATAGTCTATACATAATTTAGAAATCATTTGTGTTTTGCATTTGAAGTTTTTAGAGCTTATACAACAGGCTACATGCAACACCTGTACAATGTTAAGATGCCTTTTCATCTCTCTGTCACGGTTAAGATGGTAATGAGAAATAACTTCCTCTACTAGAAAAGGTGTCTTGAAATGAGGTCATCATACCATAAACACATCAGTCTCCCTTACAATTCATTCCCTGACGGCCTATCAGATAGGAAACTTTCTGTATGAATTTTGAAGAGAACATATCCTACAACAGAAAACAATATTGTCTACCCACAGATTGATGCATGTTATCTATAAATAATATTAATAGTGTATTTAAATCTCTGCAGGCAACAGATTGATGACAAACTTTAGGTTTGTATTCCTGTTGTAAGCTAAACAATCGCAGAGCTACAGGCCTTTTGCAAACACAATAATCCAACCTATATTCAATTTAGCACATACAACACATATCCAGGCGAAGGCTACCTTCTTGTATTGTGATCCGTATGCTGTACAGTTTATAGCATCCTACCTGCCTTCCTCGGCCCTCCTCGTATCTCTTCCTGTAGTTCCTGTTGCGCCTGATGTGATCCGTGTTCAGGCTGAACTGCTACATTGCACGACAGTAGCGCTCGTCTTTGAGGGAGCGCTCCTCCCCAACAGCCCAGATGCTCACATCCATCCAGGCCGTCCGCAACCCCAAAGCCCCCTATGAATCCACTATAACCATCCTGTAATAAACACAAGCATCGCCCTGTAACTAACCTATTCTGTTCTACAATCTTCAACCCGCATGTTTTCTGTAATTAAGTCTGTCACTTGATGCAGTGACACAGCAATTTAGTGTTCCTTTGTAGCTTTGCTGGTGAGCTTCATTTTGGAGACATATATTGCAACATGCTATTGCTACTATTAAATATAGTGTAAACATAAAATGCTGCCATAAGTATTCTTTCACTATTTTCGCCATGAATAATTTATCGGCTAGCTATTTAATTCTAATATATACACTTAAGCTATTTGATCAATTATGCATTTCTGATTATCGAAACCTAAACACTTAAGCCAATAAAATCTCATTAAATCGTAATGACAATTAGATGTTGTAGTCTAAGACTATAGCGCGGTACTTCACATAAACTGGTTGCAGATCAGTTGCGTCCTTTAGCTCATTACTGTGCTCATAGGCAGTAACGAAGACACTGATTTCAGATCAGTCTTTAATAACCAACACAAGGAAGTGCGTCACTTCCGTCTCTCATGACGTAGACGCCTGGAAAAGCTCTTACCGGTTCTTGTGCCAGGCTACTCCGTTCACAGGAGATACCTGAAGAAGAAAATAAACCGTCAGATTTTGTATTTTTCTATTTTTAACAACAGATAGCCGGTTAAATAAGCTGTTGACTACTGCCAGCCATGGAGACGTCTAGCAACTCGCACAAGAAACAGAAGTTGAGCAACGCGCCTCAGAACTGGGTGAGTTTCTGATGACAAATGCTTTTCAACCCATCGCCACGTCCACCACTAGTACCCCAGCTGCTAATGAGCTAGCGGCTAACTAGCTAGAAAGCTAACTTAGCTATACTGTTTTAGTAAAGGAAGCTTCTCGTTAAAGCCTTGACTGCTCTGTGTTTAGCCATGCTTCAGGCTATTGCCAGCATTTGGTAGCTGTTGCCTGATTAACTTTAGCCTATAGGTATCCGTCTGAGAAGTGGTACATTAAGCTAATGCCTGTGCATCTATGAAACATTTCTCCTGGTTCCAGCGTCAGTGGTAGCAAAATATGTATCGTTTTATAAAATCAGTTTATCAGTTACAGTCTCTTAGACAAATAACGTGTTAAATTGATAGTGCTTGATCTATGTGTGTGACCCACCTACCCATTCATTTACAATTCTCTTATTGTACAAAACCTAAATGTTATATAATAATATATGACCTTCACGTGGAATGAATTGAAATTGAAAGATGAAAGATTGTCTAATTTCAGGGAATGCAACGAGCGACTAATGTTACCTATCAAGCCCACCATGTCAGCCGAAACAAGCGTGGCCAGGTTGTGGGCACAAGAGGAGGGTTCAGAGGATGCACTGCCTGGCTGACTGGTATGTTGGTCCACCATGTCAGCTTTGAATTTAATAAACACTTTTTGCAGTGTCCTTATCACACTTTTTGTCATTTCATACTCTTGTTCTTTTCCTTCTCTGGTGTCAAGGTTTGTCTGGGGCAGGGAAGACCACAGTAAGCATGGCTTTAGAGGAGTATCTGGTGTGTCATGGGATCCCCTGCTACACCCTAGATGGGGACAACATCCGCCAGGGGCTGAACAAGAACTTGGGCTTCAGCCCTGAGGACCGTGAAGAGAACATTAGACGCATTGCTGAGGTGGCCCGGTTGTTTGCTGATGCTGGGCTTGTCTGCATTGCCAGCTTCATCTCTCCCTACAGCAGGGTGAGTGCCTCTGGGAAGAAAGCCTCAATGGTTGAAGGGACAGAGATGAATTTGAATAGGCCTAACTGGTTCTGACACAGATTTTTGTGTGTGTGTAGCTGGGCAATTTGGCTGCTATTCTCTAATACCATCTTTATTTGACCCCATTCTAATCAATTCTGGCTTGTTAAGGACAGTTATGTTCTAGGCTGGAAATAAATTACAAACTCCCCTTTTGGCATTATTTATGTTTTGTATAGATTTTGGATAGATGATAATGATGACATTAATGATCATGCTGAAATGATGTCAAGGACAATGATAGTGTTGGATGTGGTGTTGTAGATTAAAAGCTAATGAATAAACAAGGAATAACTTGTATAGGTCCTAGTCTCTATCTGCTGAGACATGTGGAGGACAGTGAGGTAGGCTATTGTTCTCATCATAGCCTTTTGAGAGAAGGAGTTTGTGTCTTTTTGCACTGTGTTTATGAAACATACCATATTTTGACACCTCTTCTTAAGCTGAAATCAGGTGTGTATTTGATTCTTGTCTCTCAGGATCGCCTCAATGCCAGGAAGATCCATGAGGCTGCAGGTTTGCCTTTCTTTGAGGTGTTTGTGGATGCACCACTGGACGTGTGTGAGCAGAGGGACGTAAAGGGATTGTACAAGAGAGCCAGAGCAGGCGAGATAAGAGGTGAAGTATGGTTTTATATTTTTAATGTACAATACACCATGCAGTATAGAGGTAGTACTTGTTACTCTCAGGCCACTCAGGATTCCATCCAGATGGCCTGTGTTTACCTGTTCCTCGGCTACAGGCCAATGGTAGGTTGAGGCTGGGATGGGGTCGGGGTTGTGGATGGAGCGCAAGCTAGCTGGGGGTGTGGAGCGTGGCTCTGAAAAGAGACTATTATTTTGGGCTAGCTATTATTATTATTATTATTTTATCAGCCATTTATTCTTAAAACCTAAGGTAAACATGCATTTAGATAAAAAATGTCCTGTATCCACATTATATAGGGTATGGTTGGCTAACGTAAATGCAGTGAAAGTAGTTTATTAAAAATTTAAATATTAATAAAACACTCATGTAAGTGTATTGCTCACACAGTCAGATATACTGACATTAAAGTTAAAATGGTCATGATGAAACAATGTGGGTGATGGTTACTTGGGGCCTGCTGCTCCCAAAAATACTCTCCTCCCCTTTGATTGTATTTCACTGTGGAACTCTGTTGACAATTTCATCCCAGTGAATACAATAAATATTGATTTTTTTTTGCAGGAATTTCTTGCTAAGAAATTGATTTTTTTCAACCAAGGCAGATGGCAGTTCTTGCTAAGGCAGCCTTGCCTATAAAGTGCTGCAGGAAACCCTCCATGCATTTACAATTTCATGACTGACTTCAGTTTGTGATCTATGCCACATATCAACCCCTTCATTCTCCCCAGCTTTGCTGTTGCACTCGAGTCCAAAGAAGCAGAAAAACGGATGTGTCATTTTGCAACATAGAGGAAGTGATTCTTATCTCTGTTATCATACTGTGGTCTAAGAGTTTTGAGAGTGAGATCCGGACTCTCATCCTGAGTTTTGTGTCATTACTGTAAAGCACATTGGCCGTTCTTAAAACTCTCCTCATGTCTGAGGTGGCAAAGACATCATCTGTGAGGAGGAATATTGGAGAGATTTATTTGGTTTTAGTATTGAGAGTTAATGAGTTTGAAGTTGTCGTCTAAACGTGGTGATGGGAAATTATGAAAATGATAAAAAAATGCGGTACAAAAGCCTCCATGGAAAAATACTGTAGAGAAATAAAGTTTTCATGGTGATTGTTTGTAGTTGTACCATAGAGAAGAGGACTCAACCTATTTCTTTTTTGATCAGGTTTCACTGGGATTGACTCTGAGTATGAGAAGCCAGAGGCTCCAGAGCTGGTGCTGAAAACTGAGTCCTGCAGTGTGAATGAGTGCATTCAACAGCTTGTTGACCTGCTTCAGGAGAGGGTGAGGGGAAACGTATCTTGTTGATTTAAGGATCATTATAACATTTATAGGATTAGCTACTGCATGCTTTGGTGGCTTTGCCCACTTTAAAGAGAGTCTTTGATAAGATTAGAGACACGGTTGGAGGCTTGAAGGTCAGAGTGAATGTGTACAGTTGTGCTGTCATTCCTTTTTTTGCCACTAGAGGGAAGTACACCCTAATATTTGTATGGGGATTCATGTCACTGTGTCCACAGTGTCCAATGTGAATTTATATTTCTTTAGTGAACCAGTATGAACTTTATACCAGAGGTCATGGTTTTGTTGGATATTTTTCAGTGGTGTTATATTTATATTCATTAATTTGATATCTGTTTCTGCAGGATATAGTTCCTGTCGATGCTTCTTATGAGGTGAAAGAGCTGTATGTTCAGGAGAACAAGCTGGACCTGGCTAAGGCTGATGCAGAGACTCTACCTGCCGTACAGATTGGGAAGGTACTTCTGATTGTTTGAGCTACCAAAATCCTGTTCTCTTAATGCTGCAGAATGGCTTTGTTATTGCAAAAGTTTTAAATGAGACTTTACACCCACTGATGGCTATCTAAGTCTAAAGCAATTATTAATAATTCCTCTGTCCATATCCCATATCCTTGTAAATTTGATGTGAATAATATATATATGATGGGTGGTTGTGAAACCCATGTGACTGTGTTATCCTCAGGTGGACATGCAGTGGGTGCAGGTGCTGGCTGAGGGCTGGGCCACTCCTCTGAATGGCTTTATGAGAGAGAGAGAGTACTTGCAGTGTCTTCATTTTGACTGTCTGCTGGATGGTAAGATTGCATTGAAAAACTATTCTGCTGTTGCTGTACTTCACAAAAGGCACTAAATGGAGGTAAATGCTCAAAGAATGGATCACACCAGTGTAGCTGACAGCTTTCTGGTTGGATGTCATTACTTTTTTTCACACCAGTGCCTTGATGCAAATGTTGGGTATGTTCACCACTTAATGGCATTATTATCATTATAATGTTCTCCAAGTAAACCAAATGTAGAGAGTATATATGCCACTATACACCACTCCACACAGTGAAAATAACTTGTAAGTCTCCATGACCTTTTTCATTTACATGCTGGCCAGAGCAGGCCAATTCATTTTAACTGTCTATAAGTTGACACTTTCTCATCTTCAAACCATCATATCTGTCAGCTGAACCTTTACAATTCCCCCTACTATTTTTCACATTATCCCAATTAAATTTGAATGCTGGAAAATTGGATTAACAAATGCACACTACAAATGATCAGGCTGCATGGTGTGTATTGCATTGTCAGATGGGTTGAGAGGAATGAGTGCTGTTTTCCAGTGGACTAACATGAACATGGTCCATTATACAACAGTAACATACATTGTAGTCGAGATGGCAGAATTACATGGATGTAATCATTCGATTTTGATAGATTGAAAAATAATCTTGCCAGTTGTTTTGGGTGTTTGTTTTTAAACAAATGGAAATGGTATTGTGTGTAGGGTGTCTTTCTGTAATTTCAGCAAAGTATTGTTTGAAATTCCAAGAAAGAGTCAATTTACTTTTATTACCCATACGACCACTGACCCTTCAACTGTGTGTTGTGGTGCCAAACATCTTAATATACACATACACACGCACACATAGTAAAAGGCAGAAAGCGTAAAATAATTTGAAATGCAACGTAGTCTGTATTTCATTAGCATGATTTGACACACTACTCTTCTCACTGAAGGATAAAACTATGAAATTATCAAGACGTGCTGTAAAATCTGTGTTGATTTAGTCTTGAGACAATGTTCTGGGCCGAGATGGTTAGCTCGCCAGTGAATTTGGTCTGGGCTGGACAGATGCACAAATGTTGACGTGTTTGGGGGGGGGTTGCTTCTTTCTAGGGATTTCAAAATGAAAGAATGCTGTCACAACGAAACAATGAATTGGCGACACAAGTGCAGCTGGGAAGCAGAAGAATTTGCATGTTTCACTAATCAAATAGGCAATACAAATAAACAGATTCAATAGCAAGCTTGTGTCTCACTAGCTCTGTGGATATTAGGCAAAATCTTGTGTGTGTGTGTGTTTTATTGGAACCAGCTGTAAGTGCTACTCTGTGACAGAGGGGACCGGAGTGGCTGGGGGCAGGTGGGCTGCGTCCCATCATATGTCCGCGGCATTTGATCTGATCTGATGTGATGTGAAAACCGTGCCGGTCGAAACGTTTTCATCAAATTGGATGGCAAAATGAATCTGCCAACAGATCACAAACGCAACACAGATCGAATCATAAAACTAGAGCCTGTCCAGCTGATCCAGCTGAGCTCGGGAGGTGATCATATATCTTAAGTTGCTGCCTCCAAGACTCTCTGTAGCTGGTGGTATAGCCATATAGTCACATTTGGGTTAGAGGGGTATGGAATAGTGTATTTGCCAGATTGGGCGAGCAGCTTTTATTGACTATATGTGACCTTTTGAACTTTTAACCTCATGTTGTAGGGTTGTGTGATATGGACAGAGTCTCAATTCTCTGCAATGGCTGGCTTTCTGTTGCTTGTGTAATCTCATATTTACATTGATTTATTGAAGTGGTCGAGTATGTTCAAGTATGCATATTCTGTCAAATCAGGTGTCAGAGGTTAACTCACTGGTAAAGTTAAGATTGCTGGTTGAAATTGGTATCACACACATTGTATTCTGCATGCATGTGACATTTTCCCCATCAGTGTTTGACCTCTGCGCCACCCCCATGTCATAGGTGGCGTTATCAACTTGTCAGTGCCTGTGGTGCTGCCTGTCTCCAGTGCAGATAAGGAACATTTGGATGGCGCAACAGCCATCGCCCTGGTCTTCGAGGGCAGACGAGTGGCCATCCTCCGAAACCCTGAGTTTTATGAACACCGCAAAGAGGAGCGCTGTGCTCGCCAGTGGGGCACAACTTGCAAGGACCACCCCTACATCAAGGTCGGTTACTGAGATACCACAAAAACATTCAGGGTCATTATGGTGGAGAGGTAAACTTGTTGTTCTCTGGAAACTGAATTTGATATTTTATGTCATGAAGCACTCACATCTAGCAGAGCTTTATGCAACACCATAAATGCATGCCTTCTGTTACGGCTTGATAGGTTGAAAAATTATGCTGACGTGTATTTTGAAACGCATCCCTGCTAAAAACATTTGCAGAGCTCTAAAAGGTCTGTCCCAATGTGCTGTTTGATAAACACTCCCCATGTCAAAGCAAACTCCTTTCCTGATATAAGACAGATCCTGGATGGCTCTTTCACAGTGCTTATGGAAAGACTGAATAGGTGGAGGAGTGGAGCCTTTCCCTCTGTCAGGATGCCCAGTGTAATCACTTGATCTTTTTGGTCCACCCTTATTTTGCAGGTGTTATATTTGGATGCTGAGTCTCTTGCTCGGCCTCCAGCAAATGCATTTGAGAATGTACTGGGGCTGCACTGCAGAAATCAATAGGCTGTGGAATTCTTCCCAGCGTCCACCTTTCTCTCCACCCAACTGCTCTCCAAATATACCCAGAGTAAATACCCAGGAATTGTTTCCATCTGCCTCATATCGACTGCTGTGGGACTCA